>VZTT01042796.1:8748-36322 GCA_013400855.1 Buphagus erythrorhynchus | reverse complement strand
GGGTCTTGGTGGCTCACAACACCACAGAGCCAGCTATTTTCATCCTCTGGTTGATAAACTTTAACTCTTTGGCCTTGGACACTGTAAGGACCTGAAAAAGGACGACTTTGAGTACATTTTCCAAACAAGCTTTGTGTCATACTGGTTAAGAGTCATACAATAAAATGGTTCTGTGCACCTAATTAGGGCTTGAAGTGTCATCTTCCAGGTGGAAAGAAATTAAAACACTAGGGCTTCTGCTGCAAATCCTGTGGCAGGCATTTTATCCTAACCAGGCATTTTATCCTAAAAAGTCAATAGGTCCTCATCGCTGTAACTCAAAGCTATTGTGAAGACAAAATGAATACAATTTACACATAAAAAAAAACAAATGTGAAAGACCAAAATTAACTCACTCGTTTGACAAAATCAAGGTACATGGGGGTCCTTGCTAACTAAATACTTTTGCTTTCTAACCTACAGGTTAGTAATTATGCAGCATCAATCCAGTGAACAGTCCCAGTGTTCTGACATGGTCCAGATGTGTCAAATCCCAGAAGAAAAGTCACGCGTTTCAGAGTAGAAACATGTATTTGGATATCCAGTATCTCTAAACCAACCAGTCTTAGTTCTTTCATCCAGACAACAGATCATCTACAGAAAGGTTTCCTCTCGCCCTGCCCTTGCTCTCCAGATCGGCATGCTGAGCTTTCCTCCTACCCTAAATCCAGACAAAATAAACCTCTGCTAATCTTGGATCATCAAAATCCACATGATCCAACAACCTGTATGTGACACAGCCAGAATTAGGCACTTTAGAAGAAGGTTTCAAACTGGACAATTCTTAAGCTACTTGCTCATGTGAGAAGTATTGTCCCCAGAATTTCTATGAATACACATTTTATTTGACCAAAAGGCACCAAATTCCCATTAAGAATTACATGGTCCTTCAAATGTAAGACTGCGGTCTGTCTCTAGGGTGGCTCCCTAGCACAGGAACTCTGGATAGAAATTATTTTAGCACTTGACCAAGATGACCCAAATCTGACAACAAAAGTCACAATCAGGCTTAACCCTAATACACAATCCAGACAACAGATATTAACTCTATGTTGACCAGCCACATCCACACATATATTCAACTTAATTGATGTATTAATTATCAAAACATCAAAATTTGAATTGCCATTACAAGGAAAGTTTCTGAGGATCAGAAACTACAAAGAAACTTCACTTCTAAATTTCCACAATTAAAGAACAGAACCATAGAAATGAACCAACACTTTAAAAATTCCAAACTAAAACTTAAAATAGAGAAGTAAATACACGGACTACACCTTAAACAACCATTCCCAGTATGTATTTCTGGTTGTATCTCAGGCTGTATCTGTGATAATGTTACTTTGTAAAGACTTGCAAAATACAGAAAATTGACCTTCCAAATGAAACAGTAACAGATACTATTACAATCCTCCTTCACAAATACCAGCACAGTCTTACAGCCGTTGCACAACAAAGTAGCTCTCAGAAAGAAAACACACCTTACCTCTACTAAATATCTCCTGAAGCTTCTGGTCGCTGATCAGCGCATTGACAGATTCTCTCAGCGAAGGCTGTTCCTGCAGAATCTGATTTTGACTCTCTGTTCCCATCTGCCAAAAACAGACAGTTTTAACAAAGTATAGTCTTATGCGGTAATAGAAACATTAGTTTTTACAAGACAGCTCTTCTTGGACTGCAGTCAGAGATTGACAAACAAGAAAAAAAGTAAAATTAAGAAAAATAGTACTGAACATGCCAGGAGGAATAAAAGAATTAACTATACAAAAGCTGTTGCAAAACTTCCACTGTAATTATCAGCTACTCAATGACAGCTAACTCTCCAACTGAACAATGTAGAGAGTATCAGTACTTTTCACATGCAAATGGAGCTCAGTGTAAGGATCTGGAAATGCAGGGAAACAAACACAAATATGTGAGAGGGCAGTGAAAGGAGAAAGATGGGTATGTTGACGAAACAGTAAAAAAAAATCCCAAAAACTAATCTGATAAGAACAGCACAAGGCTAAATTTACATTTTAACTGAACACAGTTCAAATACCTGAAATAAACGTAATCCACTGGCATCAGACAGGAAACGTAAATGTCTGTCCAGAAGAAACTCCACTGGGACCACAGAGCCCAACCCCAGCTTATCTACTAGAGGAGTGAAGGTCTGTGATGAACAAAAAAACAGAAGTTACCAAAATGACTGAGCACACACACAGGCCAACAACAGATGATTTCACATGATATTTAGATTTTTAAAAATTAAAAATTTTAATTTCTCAACTTGTACCGCCCAGTGCTTGAGCTTTAATGTAAAATATTAGTCATTATGTCTAAGCCAATAATTCTTGCATTACAAGCAGGAATTACAGACAACTGGATCCACTTTTTCATTATATCTTAAAGCAGAAATGGAAACACCTGTGGTGGTATTTGGTTTATCACAGGTAAGCACCTTCTGATGCTCAGGTTAAAAAAAGAAGCTCTGGTTAAGGTTAAAAAAAAAGCTTTGGTTAATAACATATTTCAGATATAGCCTCATGAAAGGAGTGGTTTTATTCTTCTACAGAAACTACCTGTAAGGAATTTATACGCTTATTATTAAATTAGAGCATTTTTGGCTAGTGTTTTGTGAAAAACTAAAGTTCATAGCAAATGTAGTATTGATGTTCAAGATGCAGAGCAAGTCACTAAAAATACCAAGTGAATTCAGAAACCTTGTAATAGTTGAATCAGACAACTTTATAACATAATTTGCTGATGGAAGAGGAAGTTGCCAGAGTCTTTGAAATGTTACTTGTCTCATGCTCACACTTACATAATTTTAACACAAGTATTCATGACATTTTTCCCTTAACAGCTCTCATCAAGTTTGTTTATGATTCATTCTCCTGTACACAACAGCATAAATATAAAAATCTATTTTCTCAGTTTATGCAAAACTATCCCCTGAAAGCAAACAGGACTACAAAAAAGAGACAATTAAGAACGAAAACACATTCATAAGTGATATACCTTAAACAAACTAAAAAATCCCAAGAAAACCCACCATCCCCCACACCCCTGAAACACATCATCCTCTTTGTAAGGCTAAGTAGTTGGTTTCCCATTGCAAATATGTACTCTGGCACTTTGACTAGCTCCAATCTGCACTCCCAAGCAGTTATCTGGGTAGGCCTGTAGTACCTAGAGAAAACTTCAATGCTCATGTGGCTATCCTGAGTACAGAGGATAGAAACATTTTTTCAGCAAGCCTACAGATAAAGCTTGAGTTGTAGTGGAAATAGTCTGGAATCATTACACAGGCAGCATGCAGACTATGGTAACACCTCCAAATCACTCAGATTTTGACTGATTTGGAAATCAACTGAAAGATGCTGATCACGTGTAAAAACAGTTTCCCCAGATGAAACTAACTGGAGTTCATTCTTGGAGACAAGATGGAAATACACTTGAAAGGAAAACCGCCTATGGAAAAAAACACTCGACAGAGTCTCTGCTGTAAAGGCCTTGTTTTCTTCTGCCTTAAGCCAAGTGCAATAAAGAAATCGTCAGAGAAAGATGCAGTGATGGACTTGCTGCTTTGAGCCCAAGTGCCCATTTAAAACACTAAATTCAAATTCTACCAAGGCACATGATCCTTGACAGGAAAAAACATTTCAATGTACCCATGCACAAAATGTATAAAAAAGCAGAGAGCAGTCTAAGGACTACAACTCCAAAAGCAGTCCAAGGACTGTGGGAGGAGAAAAGAAACAAAAGAAGGGGCAAATATTAAAAATTAAACAGCATAAAAATCAGGGAAGGATTCTCACATATAATGATCTTTCCTCTTCAGAAGCCACTAAGAGAAGAAATATATAAGGAATGCTCTTCACTATATACTACTCATCAGGATGCATGCAGAATGGGTATATTCAGATATGCTAGCTAAAATATGCTGGCTTTGTTTTCAAGTGTCATAACACATAACTGCCATGTAAATAGCAATATGGTTAACTACATCAAGAAACATGAGAAAATTTTGCATGTCACATTAGTTAATGCTGACAACAAAACTGAAATAAAATCTTTATAGATTTTTAGATTATGGTTTATATGTCAGGCACAGCACGCAGTCTAGTCTCTTCCCAAAAATGCTTTCTGGTATACCTATTTAATTGATGCAACAGCCTTTACCATACAGAGCTCTGGAGAGTCCTTCGTAAGACCAAAAGGCTTATTCTCACAATTCAGAAAAGCCTAGCATATACAAATTTTAAAATAGGGAAAAAATAATCTTTTCCCATATATAACACATTTCTTCAGAGATTAACTTGTAAGTCACAGAAAAAAATACCACTTTTCTGTAAAATATGTCATAGCAATTTCTGGGGCAGGAACTGGAAGCGTACTGCCTCTCCAATGCCTTCCCAAAGGCACTATTAAGTGCCATTTAAGGAACTCCTGTTAGTAAAAGTCGACCCCCAAGCAATTTTTGAACCTGCAAAATGGTGCCTTGTACAATATCCAAGCCTTCAGCTTCACAGTGGAACTGATGAAAACCTATGAGGATCTAAGGGCTTCTGGTCAAATACTCACCAGTGCAGGCCACTGTGTCTGCGAGATTCGAGTCCCCTGAAGCATAACTGGATCATTTCGAGGTGCCCAAACCAATGATCCTTCCAGCAGCAACACTATAACTTCTTCAGCATGGACTTTCACCCATGCGTGTTGGTTCCATTTACAGCCATCAAATTCCACAAAGATCTGATTAAAAAAAATTTCATCTCTTTTCAGACACTTAATAGAAAACACTATTCCTACAATCCTTATGGAAAATGAGACAGCAACTTCAGTAAGAAAAATCAGGATAAGTATTGCAATGTAAATACTGAAAATATATCTATATAGCTAAGGGAATCAAATTAACAATTACTAACCTATGAAAAATTATTTATCCCCAAACATGCATCACTGGCTCCAAATGCCATGTTTTCCTATACAAAATTAAAGACATGAAAATTGTTCATCCCAAAATACAGATGATGACCCAATGCAAGCCTCTTTCACAGCAGGATTTTTTAGAGAATTTCAACACTCTTACTTGGCACCTGAACAAACAGCTTGTATCAGTATGGTTAACTGACATGTACAGAACTAAATGCTTCAGCCTGCAAGGTTTATGTTCGCAAAACACACTGTAAATCAGAAGTTTTGTCTTGTCTTGTACATCATTAAACTCCCTGAACAAATGCAAATATTTTGGATGGCATGAGATTACCCAGAATTACATATTTGCTAGATTTTTAATAATCTTATTTACAAGTGTAACAATATAAACCACACTACACACACTACAAATCTAAATCACTACCCTGAGATATCATGCTCTTTTTTTCCTATCACAAAGGACAACTGTTAAAGTAATTAGAAATTACATGGCAAGAATGCTAAGGTTACAAATCTTATTCCTTGTCCTTAGAGCTGGAACTATTAAGTGTTAGAAAAGCTACAGTCCAATCTCTCATCTACAGAACTTACACACTTGCCAAATATAACCAAACATGTCAGATGATCAGCAAAAAATTACTAATCAGTTAAGGAACACCTTAAGCTGGATATCAAAACAGGGTTTTGTAACGATTACAAGATCACTGGGAAGCGACAAGGCACTAACTGGAGACAGACAGCTCTCTGCTTTACCATTAAACCCTATCAAAAGAAGTATTAGAGACCACTTACTCCTCTACCCCACTCCTCCCCCCAGACTCAAAAGCTCAAACCTCAGGGAAAGAATATGCAGTAACTCTCTTGATGAATTCTTGAACTCCATTACTGCTTGAGCCGCCCTGCTGAGAAACAGTACCAGACCTTTCAAGATATCCTTCCACCAACTCAACAATTTTCAGCAATATAAACTAGAATCTTTCCACTGTCAGTGAGCCTATAGCTTTAATATTATATTTGTGCTACTTTGCCAGTAGTCCCTACTCAAAACACTTTGTGTCCCGGGCCTCCTAACTTTCATGGTACTGTAGAGCTTGCCTATCCATTAAAACAATCATCTTTCACACTTCTGTTCCACATAAGAAAAGCAGTATGGTCCTTCATGTGACACACTGAGTTATTTTGCCATTTAGCATAGACCATGTATTTTTGCAATATTAGGAACAGACCAAGATAAAGCTCAACAGGTCTTTAATGATCCTGTTCTAGTAAACGTTTTGAGAAAGAGTATAATACATGTTTCCATTTAGAAGAAGGAAAGCTGTTTTCTAATTGCAGCATAATTTTTCCTCAGGATTTCTTCTAGATGCTCTGAAAATGGGACAGCAACTAGGACTGACCTTTATATATATTCTTTTTGTGGACTAACCACAGTTAGATTACTCCACAATATATCAAAGTAAGAATGTCTAAGAGCTGCTTTCTCTAACCAAAATTTTACAGGGGAAAAAAAATCCAAAAATCATTCAGAGGCTTTACTCTACCAGGAAAAAAAAAACAAACAAACAACCAACCAAAAATTCCCAAAAAACTGCAAAAAAAAAAAACAAAAAAAAAAAAAACCAAAAACAAACCAGAAAAAAACAAAACCCATGCTTTTAAGTTTTATACTTCTTGTCTGTTCCCAAGATTTCTGTCCTAGAAAGGGGCAAATATTCAACTGCACTTCTGTATTTCTATAAGCTCAACATGAGACTACAGGCTAGTAACTGAAACCACTCTTATAGAATACTATGAAAAAGGACAGACTTAGGTAGACCAAAGAGTAGAAAATAAATTTTTCTTAGCCTTTATCACACCTAGTCCACATTATTACCTTAGAAGAATACTTCCTAAACGGTGGCTGACTGCTTGGTGCCAACTTACCACTTCTTCTGATAGAATGAATTTAAAAAGAACTCTTTTCTTCTGATAGTTTATCATTGCCATTGTCACAGCAGCATTCATTATGCATGGAAGAGTCCATGAAAACACTGAATGTCCCACATTACTCTAAATTCTGCTTCAACTATTTTACACAGTTCACATTTTACAGTTCTTGCATAGATTTTTGAGAACGCACTGTTTAGAGACAGCTATACCCCTGAAACAGTATTAAGTGGAAGGTTAGTGATGAAAGCAACTAGGGAGAGGACTGCTGAAGAGCCACTCTTGTAGTAGACACATTGGACATGTGTGTCATCAGTACTCTTGGCATTTTCATTGGTGTGTGAATTCATTACTTTCATTCAGCAGTTCTCTCCCCAGTTCCTTTCATTTGACACATTTCCCTTTGAAGAAATCCTTTCTGCATGGGTTCTTTCCTCCTCCTTGAACAAGTTAGGCAGCAGCTTGAGTACATAACCACAGCTTTCAACTGCAGACACAGGGTGCCAGGCTTCCCAGGTTTGCAAAGCCAAGCCAGCACATTGCTTTCTGCCGACAGTTGTAGGTGCAGTTCTAGAACAAGGCCAAAGAAAGCAGTATCACTAGAGGATGGATGTTAAGGAAAAACAGCTCAAAGTTGGAACTCTGCAAACAAGCCCAAAGAACTTATGCTCACTACTAATTTTTAAAAAACTAATCATAAAAAGAACTAAAACTCTTCACAAACACAGAACCTCATTCCTGCTACCATGGGTCACTTAATCAGACACAGCCCTCCAAAGCGTGCCAGCACTTAAAGCAAGTGCCTGTAGAACTGACCACATGCAAAGAGAAACTCCACCAATACATTTCAAGAGCTCTTTTTAGGATCTCCACCCAAGCGTTTCACTGAGCTATACTAGAAATAAACCAGACAAATGCTAGAGTGCGTAAATACGTTACATGAAGCTCAAATTCCTACAACTAAAAACAAAATCTGAGACAAAATCAAATGGATGAGCCTCACTCAAAACTCAGCCCTCAATACGTATTTTCATATATAATTCACGCTGATCGAGAATATTCAACATCTTCCCGGCGGAAAAACAACACCCCCCAAAAAACTCCCAAAACGACACTTTGAGGTTATGTACATACAGATACATCACCACCAGAAATGTCCCAGACGTATTTGTTTCACATGTATGTTACTTCCAACCACCGCAACGGCGGTACCGGACCCCTCACATACCACCTGCCCGGTCGCTCCGCCGTTGCGCTCGTCGCACTCGTCGCAGGCTGGGCCCGCCGCTTACAGCCCCGGAGCGCGTCCGGCGGGTCTGGCGCTGCAGAAGGGCTCGGACCGCCGGCACAGTTCGGCCGCGGCACCCCGCCCGCCCCCAGTCTAGCCCGGCCCGTCCGCGGCCCTCGCGGGAGGCTCAACTCGCGGCCCCGTCCACGGTACTGTGCGCCCCACTCCCGCCCCGGGCCTCACCGCCAGGTCCTGGGGCACCGCTCCGCTCATGGCCCTCACTGTGCCGCTCCGCCAGGCCCGTGCGGGCAGCGCAGGCCCCGGCTCCGACCCCGCCGTCTCGCCCTCGCCCGGCCCCGCCGCCAGCAGCAGCAGAAGCCGCTTCCCCACGGGAGAGGCCGCCGCGTCCGCCATCCTCGGCGGGCAGNGCGCTCCGGCCGCAGCCGCCGTCCGAGGCACCGAGAGGCTCCTGCCCCGCGCTGGGCCCGAGCGCCGCCCGCCGCCGTCCCGGCATGCACTGCGCGATCGACCCGGCCCCACAACGCCCCGCGCGGGACGGGCGGGACCCGGGCGGTCTGAGGGGCCGTCGGGAGGGACAGGCCCCGCGGCGGAGCGGAACGACCCGTCGGCGGGCATGGGCCTTGCCTCGGTAGAATTGCTCACGACCGCCAAGTTCAAAACCTGGAATTATCGCAGAAATTAAGGAGTTTCAACCTAAATTTCGAGGTAAACACACAGAAGAAACAGTGCCCGCGTCTCAGGCTAGATCTTACAGGCAGCATGAGGAACTGCTGCCGGCTATAGAGGACTGGCAGCGCCGCACGGGATGGGTGCTTCGCTTTCCAGTGAGGCAGATTATAGAAAGGGGGTGCATTTAGGAAGTAATTAAGATACAAAAATCAGTATGGGAATGAATTCAGCTTTCATGATTAGCTAATACATCTGAGCAGTTATCATGTAGCAGAGCACAACGTCCTAAACCTGCTCCTTTTCAACATGAACCACAAAATACTTAAGCATCCTACAGCTAGAAAAATGACATGCGATTTTATATCTGTTTCTGGTTGTGCAGTAAAGGCACAGTAGCAGTGACAAAAACTGGAATGAGGAGCGTATGCTATACTCCATGTTGTCCTTTTGCACATACTGTTTCTTCATTCTGGCAGAGTCCTATTTGACACTGAATTAGCAACAGCAAAAGCAAATTGCTTGCTTCCTCTTCCATTTATTCAAATGATTGTGCCTGGTTGTTTTAAGTAGATGACATTTCTTCTTTGTTACTTTCTAGTTAGAGGGATGCAATGTACTGACTGGAACATGGGTAAGGCAATTGCCAATACCAGTTGAACAACTACACAGAATTTCAGAGTATCAGCAGTATCAGCACTCAGTGCTCTCCTCCTGTGCTGTACAGCATCTCTGAGTTTTGATTTACTACACACAGCTAGATTTACTAACTACCCTCCCCCGTTTTTTTTAAGTACAGTACCTACATGAAACATTACTGAATGGTAGCAGAGCCATTATGTCTTGCATCTGAGTGCCATGGTAAATCAAAGATCAGTACTACATTCTTTGAAGACCAATCTTTACCCTCATGTCTTAAGTTGCTTTACTGAAACAGTAAGATCATCAGCTGTGCACCAGAAATAGTACCATCATGTGAAAGATTCCAAGTGCTCCTATGCCCCTTCCCATTCCACCAGCTCAGACTCCCATTGCCGTGATAAAGCAGACCAGCATTTCCCATCTCCCAAGCATGGTGCTGGATATTCCAATGGCATACAGCACCAGGTGGGCCAACAGTGATAAAATCCACCAATACTAGGGGTTTCCTAAGTGTCATTAATGACTGACCCAGACAGCAGAGGCCATAAAGCGTGAATTAAATTCAATTTATGAAATACCTAACACTTTTCTATGCTAATTCTGTTGCACCAATCTCTATTACAAGTTAGAAAATTAGTTTCATGAGCTGCATGTTAATTTCAAATACTATTTTACTGTGAAAGCGTAAAGACAGCTACTGCTGTAAACTACAGACTTAAATGGCTGCAAAACCAGACATCACAATTTTAGCTTGTGAGAAATCAGGTTAAGTAACCACCAGCATACATCCAAAGGTGTCCCTTAAGCACTGAAGATGGCTTCTTCTCCAGACTGCCACCTGCACAGCCCCGACTGATGGTCAGTACTACAGCATACAAAGAAAGTAATTTGCCAGAGTGGCTGCTCCAGGGACAGATTTTGTGTAATTTACATAATTTGAGAAAAGTGGGACTGATGCAGACACTCACTTGTACAGGTTTTCAACTCTCCCTTTCAATACTGTATCTAAGGCTACCCCTTCCATAGACAGCAGCCGTGTTCTTTGGAGAACTTTATTAAAATATATCCAAGAAGTAATCAAACATTATATAATGAGCCAGGAGAGAACTGAAGTGAGGAAAACATCTGTACAGAGGACAGTGCTGTAAGGTTTTGTTTACATGCTTTATTTCAATGTTTCACAGTTTAATCATTGTCTACAAAAATATATTTCTGAAACTCTGAGTCCTCTATAAAAAAAGCTGGTCAGCAGCAGTGACCCTGACAAACAGAATGTACCTTGGGATAGTGTGAGCACCTCCTGTAAGCAGATTAGTGTGGCTAGGGGAACTCCTGCCTCACCCTAGGAGACTTCTGTTCTTTGGGATTAAAGCTCTGCACTAGTTCTGAAGGAAGGCATTAAAAAAAAAAGTCATTTCACTTCTGTATACTGCACTAAGCTTGGGAAGAGGAGCTGCAAGTTCAGTGTATCACACAACAAAGAGTGCTAACAAAGCACTTGGCACTCAGGGAAAGAAGACATCAGGATACTTTAGTACCAGTAAATTTTTCTTTGAGTTATCCATTCAGAACAGCCTTTGTCTGGTGATAACAGGTTCTGGCTGTGGAGGTACAAATGGTATAAAAGCAGAATAATCCTATAAATGCAAATAGAGTCCTCCTTCGAGGACAAGATGAGGGTTCTGTTCATTTTTACCTCAACATTTTCTGCTGTGGCTTTAATCAATGGGAAAATTACTGTCACAGCCAATAACAATCCTACACCGTGTTTGATAGAACAGAGCCACTATAAATGCTGTCAGCTTCAACTCCTTGGTACCCATAACTGGAAGTATTTCTTACATCATCAATCATTTAATTCGTATGCTTACTAGTCACTAGTGTATCTAGCCACCAAAAGTATGAACTGAGAAACTCAAGTTCCCCCAAATGAAATCTTTCTACTCTTCCTCTGCTCGGTTATTTGACTGTCTATAGAGTTACTTGCAGTTAAGATGAAAAAAAAATAAATTGCCTCTTCTAAAAAAATAAATCTATCTTGCATTGTGCTCTAGAAAAGACAAGGTCAATGTACCCTGATCCTCAAAGCTCGTAACTAGAAGCCCCTTACCACAAAATAATCTCAGACCTGAACCACTGGAATTATCAGCAGCAAATAAAGAATAGTTATTGTCAGACTGCTTCCCTAATGTGGTAATAGAAGATGAGCTCTCTGAAAACTTTTCCACACCTGCCTATCAGAAGATCTTTCTGAGCCAGCAGCTTGTGAAATCTGAATTTCCTAGAGATTAGAGAATTCAGGAAAGTGCTGATGGTTATTTTAGGTACATCTGCAATCAATGGGCTTCTGAGCTCCAGGCTTTTGTTCAGAAAAAGTTCTCCTGTAACTCATGCCTACCACCAGTCTCAGTCTGATCTGCTAAACCTGAGCAGCCAAGGAGGTATATGAATTTGAAGTAGAATCAGAATCCACAAAAACACAGAAGCCAAGAAACTTCACTGAGACGAATACCTTATCAAAAAAAGATACTCAGCACTAGAAAACTAGTATTATCTCACTAATACTAAACAGCTAAAGTGTAAAATTTGTAAGAAAACACCTGAAGTTTACTTCTTAACTATTTTCCTTTCTTGAATTGCTGGGGGGTGTGGAGAAGGGGAGGAGAAAGGAATTAATCACTGTATTAGTAGTAAGCCACTACAGAGAAGGCAATATTGGAGAAAAATTTTGAACCAGGAAAAAAAATCTGAGAACTTAAGTTACTCTGAAAGCTTTCCTTACCTTCCTAAATTAAACAGCCTAAACAGAGGATTTTGTCCGTACTTTTAAGTTGTTTTTCCAGTCTGTTCCCATCTGTTCAGCTTCCAGTCACAGACACACAACAGAGAGAATAATCAAGGGAGGCAGAGAAACCCACACATAGGTTATGCCTCCCATATAGCACCTACTTTAATATATCCAAACATGAACAAATCAATCAGATATTGTTACATCTTGTGTATGGAAAGGTAATAACTGAAGTGTAACAAGATGAAATTAAAGGAAGACGTGGAATTAAAGAAAAATCTTCTCCTGTGGAACCTCATTCACTGAAGTCTCCACATCCCTCAATCATTTGTGAAATGGAGAAGACTTGCCAACAACAAACCTGCCTTGGCTTCAGGTGAAAAACTGAGAGTGTTAATTCTTTTAGTATCATAAAGCCTATTCGCGTAAAACAAACTGCTGTCTCGCGTTGCCGTGCTGCCCTGCCCTGACACAGAGATGCAGTAGATCATCAAATCATAGAATATGCTGAGTTGGAAGGGACCCATCAGAATCATGTAGTCCAACTCCTGGCCTCGCACAGGACACCCCAAGAATCCCACCATGTACCCAAAAGCATTGTCCAAACACTTCTTGAACTCAGATAGGCTTGGTGCTGTGCCAGCCTCCCTGAGGAGTCTATTCCAGTGCTCAGTCACCTTCTGGGTGATAAATGTTTTTTTTCCCTGACTGTTAAAAGCTGCCTTCTCCACCAGCACAGACAAGTGGGACATTACTTCTAGCTGCTGCAATTATGCAAAAAAAAAAAAAAAAAAAAATCTGTATCTTAAAGCTTAGAATTCTAGTGTGATGGATCCCATGTAGATAAACACTGCCATAGACTATGAGGTACTTGCGTATGAGGAACCAGCAACTGCAGCTGCCCATTATTGCTCCTTGCTCTCTCTCAGTGCATGCTTTTCCTATTTCTGCATTTTCTTCTTCTGTAACTTCTCCAAGTTACAGACTCCAGGGTGAACAATTCTGAAGCCTCACAAACATGGTGGCCACCAAAATACATTTGATGACATTTTGTTCCCTTCCAACTATTTAAAAGACTGGCTTTGACACTGTCACTTTTAACTTCAGGCCTAGAACTGCATAGAGAAAACTTTGTATGGTCAAGAACTAACACTGCCTGCGCTATGCCTGTTCTCACAGGAAACAATAATTAAAATAAGCAAAGTAACACACAGAGCTTAGCCTGGCTGCCTTCTATCAAGGTTATAATGAAGACAATAGTCACAACTTCTCCAATTCACTAATATGTCTTCTAATATTCCCCCTGGCTACACTTAAAAGAGGTTCAGCCAAATTAAATTTAAGCTACAAGTCACCACTGAAAAGTGTGCACTTAAGTTCGGAACACCAAGGACCATCCCTTATCAGGTGGCTTCATTTCCATTTTCAAGCACACAAAGACAGTTCCCTGTCACAGACAACTGAAGTAGATACATGGGAGAACTGATTCATTAAGCCAAGGGGAGGCAAGGTCACTGCTGCCATGCCCCAGAGAAGGAGAAAGATTCATTAAGAAATTATAACTAAAAGGTTACAAAATAAAGGCAAGAGCTAAAGTCTGTGGGCAATGAAATGCATTCTCCTGTCCCATGTGAACAGGAAACAGTGTCTGTAGGGTGTTAAAGAAGGTCCTAGGAGGAGATGCCCTCCTACTCTTTTCTGCTGCCAAAGGAGAGAAACATGCTGCTATTGGTCAGCAGGAATCTCTCTGTCTGCATCCAGTTTGCTTGTCTCTCCTGGGGAAGGGGTACGTGGTGCAGAGTGAGAAACAGGAGGGATCCCATGAGCTACAATCCCTTCCACTACTGGTGGTTCTGGTAGCCCAGGGTTGGCTACTCCCACTACTCCTGGAGGAAACCTAAAACCAACAAAAACATAGAAATTACAAGCTTGTCCAACAGAATTATTCAAAGAAAAAGGAGCCACGCCCTCAGACGTGCTGAAAATAAATCCCTCTTTCTAACAGAAACACTCTGAGATAGAACACAGGAAAAGTCTCCAGAGCTGAAGAGTATTAGTGGTATCGTAATACCAAATGACACCTTGCAGACAGACCCAGACAGTCTGAGGTCACACACTAAGCATTTGAAAACAGATACAAAATTTATCTCCAGTTAAAAATATTGTGAGGCACTCCAGAAAGGCACCTGGAGGGCTAAGAATTCCCTCCCCAACAGCAGGAAGGGTGTAAGTTGCAGTTATCCTTCACTGGGCTCCAAGGCAGAAAACGTAAAAAGCTGAACTAATAAAACAACCAGATGCAAGATGAAAAATAGGAGAGTGACAGTCATGAATTGCTAATGAACTATTCTTCCATCACTTCCATTCTGCTTCCCTATGCCCTCTCCATAAATACATCTCAACTTCTGTAGATCTCTCACAGAAGGAAAGAAAATATATTTCCTACTTTGCAGATGGGAGACAAACAGAAGGGAAGCAACCTGCCCATAATCACTTAGCAGGTTTGTAACAGATAAATTCAAATACACTCTGTTTAGACTACTGAACAAATCCACTGGACAATGTCTCAGTAATAGTCCATATCTGGGCTACCTGTAAGAACTGTGCTTTGTTTATATAGCCCTAATGATATGCACGACTCCTAATGTAGAGTTGCAGTCCTTTTTTGGGACATTCAGCAGGCTTTCTTATATTAAGGTATCTCTTGGGCATGACTTCCAATGATTTGGAAATACTGACTGGTATGCAGGTGGAACTAAATATGACCGAGTACATTTGAAACACTCATACAGCTTTAGAAGTGCTGCTGTTAAGTTTTGGGAAAGAGCTCATATAGAGTATATAGGAACAGAGACATACCTGTTTGCAGGTACAAGCAGTTCTCAAACCCCTGGCCTACTTCAGCAGGAAGATGTGCTTGGATAACCTACGTATCTCACCTGTAAGCTGCAGCTCCGTTGAGTTCTGGGTGGACAGTTGCAGGATCAATACTGGACCACTGAGCTGCTAACAGCAAGTACTCCTTATTAACACAGTTTCTCAAAGCATCAGGTATGTGACCTGCAAGGGCACCAAAAATGACAAAAAAAAAAAAAAAAACAANAAAAAAAACAACAAAAAAACAGGTAGGAGATACTTGTTCCCTGCAGCATTTACAAAGGAAAGTGGAAAGGAAAAGTGCAGAATCTTTTCATCCACCTCCACAGGATAACAGTGGGTACGAGAGACTCTCCTCTAAGCATCTGGTGTCTGGGGATGGCAAGAAACTCATCTTTTCTTCCCACTTCTATGATCGTGTGAAAATTACTGCCACAAACTGCAACTGCCAAGCCTCACCTTTTTCAAGAGACAACATGTACTGTTCAAGGAAAAAAAGCATACAGTGAAACTGTCAAAGGCATTTTTGCAAAGGATTTGGAAGATGTAGGTGAAAAGGCTTTTCCGAGGGAAAGAGCCCACTCTGGCATTAGGTACAAGAATTCTCAGAATTGCCTCAGAAGGCAAAGATACAATTATCAACTTACACTCTAGTTCCAGAAACCAGTTAACGAGTCTAAGTTTCCAGAACAATCAGCATAATCCTTGCAGTGAACTAACCAAAAACCACTAATTCAGCAGCAGCTGCAAATCTTCTTCATTACCTGTAATAGCTCTGCGGATCTCTTTAGCTGCATCTTCTCTGGATTCAATCGAAGCCTGTTCACTGTACCAAGCAGTGTGAGGGGTGCAGATAACATTGGGTGCATCTTTTAATGGCCCCTGAGCAAAACTGGGGGGAAGAAGAAAAAATAATCACTTTTCTCCAGAAGTGATTACCCCATCTGTCCTCTTGTGCATCACTATAACCCAAATAACAACAGTAACAACAAAAAAAAAACCTGCCAAAAGAACCATCCAGTTTAGGTGAACCACCAGATAGCAGCAGGCATGCAGGTACAACATTACCTGAAAGGCTCAGACTCATGCACATCCAGTGCTGTTCCTCTGATTCTCCCCTCTTTCAAGGCTTGTGCTAAGGCTTTCTCATCTACCAGCCCTCCCCGGGCTGTGTTCACTAAGAAACAGCCCTGACGCATCTGGAAGAAGAAAAATAGCATATGCATTGAGAATGAGACTTTGCATGGAAGCTAAGTGAATCTTGGGAAGTCTAGTGGAAATGAGCAGGAGTCTGCAGTGATTAGATGAGGCCTGAAGGAACTAGGAGTGCTTTCACTGCAAAGCTTACCAGAGGGGAAATGCCTGCAAGCAATGCTTGAGAAATTTGCTTTAAAAATCAACAAACAAAACCATAGGATAACAAGGGCAAAAGTGGAACTCTCAAGTTCTGCACTCCATAGTCATCCTACTACATTAAAAAAAAAAAAAACGAGGACAGGAGTCACGAATCAAGTATCCAGCTATACAAAACTGGACTACAATGTCCAAATGTCTCTCATAATAGCACTGGAATGCATTCATAGACTACTGGAGTTTAGCCTGAGACTTGGTTTTGCAGTGGGTGTGGGCAGAGGCTTTGGCAGTGCTGTGTAAAACGACGTACACAGTCCCAGCCACATCACAACTAGCTCTAACCAGTCCAGTAAATAATTTGAAATTATGGAATCACCTAAAATATTCTTTATAAAGGAAACTACTTTGCAAGAAGAGCCAATCCTATTCTCTTAACATAAAATTCTATACAGCACAAAGCACAGGCACCCAGATCCACACACTCCCAGCCTCCAAAAGCAGCAGGAGGCACACAACAGAGGCAGCAGGATTCACATGCTCTCAGCCTCTGTGAAAGCAGCAGTTTCGGTTTGCATTCATTTCCACAGTGTTCTGTGGGGGAAATCAAGCTCCTGCTGCACCTGTTTAATAGTGAAGTCATTGATGAGGTGATGGTTATGTTCATTCAGGCTGCAGTGCAATGTGATGCAATCGCTGTGCATTAGTAGATCCTGCAGGGTTCCTACTCGTTGTAAACCCAAGGATCGCTCCACTCCATCCGGCAGATAGGGATCATAGAAAATCACGTTGAAGCCAAAGGACTTGGCTCGCAGAGCCACTGCCTGTCCAACTCGGCCTTCACAAAAGAAAACCCACAATCATCAAGGAAAGGTAAAACAAACTTTAAAGACAAGATACTGGGGTAGACTGGGAGCCTACATTGAAGTTTACTGCCAGGGCCCAAGGTACTGCAGCCCTGGAAATCCCTAGGATTGCCACAGGGATCTAGAGGAGGCTATTCAGTGTTGCTCCTATGTAGCTAATTCTAGTTCTTTCCCATGCAATAGCCAGAGCTTAGTCAAGAAGCAGTTCTGTTTTCAAACCAAATCTAGACTCTGAGTCAGAGATAATAATCTGACTACAAGAACTTGGAAAAGGAATTGGTAGCCACCTTTCAGGCAGCTTTGTTACCGATACAGAACCTAGCACAGAGGGAAACAGTCACCGAGAAGAGCTGTATGAATGTTCTAATTCTTCTAACAATTTGAAACTGAAAAAAGAATACCCAATCCCCTGACATATACCCAACTCTTGAAGATATCCAGAATAAGGCACTAGCTTTCCTTAGGAGTCAGTGTGTTTCACAAAAAACAGTTGTAGAATTATCACTTTTCTCAGTATGTGACTCTTAGCTTCCCAAAAACATTCACAGTTCTCTTTTCAGTCTAACAATTCCCATCACTTACCTAGTCCAATGATGCCCAAAGTCTCCCCACGGATACGCACAGCACCTCCAGCAACCTCTCGAATCTGTTCTACACTTGAGGCTCGATTCCCTTCCCGCAGAGCCTGATGTAGCCAAGTAACACGGCGATAGAGGTTCAAGATGTGGCAGAGGGTAGAGTCAGCAGTCTCCTCTACTGAGGAGGAAGGGATGTTGCAAACTGCAATGCCTACAAAACCATAGAGGTCATATAAGATTTTTAGCATCACAATTCTAAACCAACACAAAGCTCTTTAAGCACAAATGCTGAAAGATGATTCAGTACTCCAGAACTCAAGAAAACACAGGATTAATTTCAGAACCTCATTCTACAACAACACAGATGTGACCAGCCATCTTTTCAATCCCCCAGGAAATACCATTCTTTCCTTATAAATATCTATTTGATTGACCAGATTCACCAGAAAAACAAACAAACAAACAAATTAAATGAGAAAACTGGGCCATGCAAGTGATACAAGCAATTGACTGTTTTAAGAGATCAGCATTCAAAAAGACGCACTCCTTCCACAGATACTGCTGACAAATTAATTAAGGCAGACACGACCGTAGAAGAATTGAGACAGATGGCTGAGCTCCTCATGCCTCATGGTCCAGATGCTCACTGCAAGCATCAGCCTCTCCAGGAGCAACAGTAAGTAACTATCTCATTCAATGCAGACAAGCCCCAGGAGCTTCTCTAAATCCATTTGAAGTTAAACTTAAAAATAATAGTACATAACACTCCCACTCTGGAAGAACATGCAACCACAAGGACCATAAAACCCATGGCTACAACTATCAGGTAAATTAGGAACGTAAACAGAGTTCAAGTCCTAGAAGCATAAATTACTGTCAGAAAAGGGAAAGATGGAATCATCTTTCTGTATCAAAATCTGGTAAGTCCTGAGCAGTCTATGAAAAAAAAAATAGGAGGGGGGAGGCTGGAAACATACCATTTCATTCCTGCTACCCTTCATTCGACAAACCAGTCAAGAAATAAAAATAATTAGATGGAAATATGGTCTCCTCCCAAACATAACCTTAGTCACTTGCCAAACCAAGGCAATTGATCTACCTCAAAAGTCCATTACCTAGCTAAAAACTGGAAATAAAAGCTAGGCAATGGTTGAAGGCATCAGTGTTCTGTAAGCCTAGTAAGAGGAGACATTTGGCTAAACTCAGATCGTGCTTTCCCATAAGAATTAGCAAAGCAATGGCAACAGACAATCCCAGTTATCTGACTGTTTTTCTCTACCAAATTATTTCCAATTTTGCCATAATGCCACACAGACAACTCAGAGGACATGAGTAGGGGTGATAGAAAAATCCAATTTCTCTTAATGTCACCAGTTACCATCTCATTCAACTCTAGACAAGCCCCATGCATCCATCTGTTACACAGCCAGACACAGATTTGTGTTCAAATGCAGTATTATACCTAAATGTAAAATACCACAAACACAGACAACAGCCCTTTAGTCTGAAGATTCAGAACACACAAGGAACAGTATCTTGCCTCTGAATGAATTAAAAGGCCTGGCTAAGCATGAAAATAACCATTAATTGTCCATGAAAAAGCAAATCTGGCCATATGTAAGGGTCATCACACTGTCGCTCCAAAGCAAAAGTGGCAAGCAATGGTCTCATGGTGAAAGAACTTTGACTCATTTCACCTTGGATTAATGAGTGTGCAGTGGAGGAAAAGGGAAATCTTTGAATCTGAATGAATCAAAGATATGGATGCTGACCTTAAGTAGAGAAATGTAAGACTAGTTTAGGTTCCAAACTCAGCACCAATATGTAAAGGCTGAATGAAAGCCAAGGACCGTGACAGGAACTCTTGAGACTGTTCCTTTGAATCATTCAAATGAAAAGGCTCTTTTGACCTAATTCAAGCACTAGCCCAATACGCACTCTCCATTTATTAGAAATTCACCCATTCTTACAGATCTGAAAATTGCAATACTTGCCTATTTCAATTTTATATACTAATACCTGTATTTTATTTAAGCTTAACAAGACCTGCATTACATTAAGGAAGCGTTTGGATCCCTTAAACTTATAAAACGTAAAAAGAAGGGTAAGGGTAAATGATCCATTTCACCTAGGAGACAAAAAAGGTCCAGAAGTATCACTGCCATCTTTTTAATAAATAGCACCTTTTTGTCACCTGATCCAGACACTTTTCACATGCCTAGGGTTCTAAAGGGATAACTAATAAAGTTTTGCATCTGAACCTACTTGCATATATAAAATTAGGAGGAAAACCCATGAAGCATTTAGTGAGTTTATCCTGCATCAGCATTTGCAGGCGGCTTTCAGACATCAGTTTGCCCAGTGGACACATAAAAACCAAAGTGACCTCACCAAAACTTGCCTAGACACCATATTCAGGTTCCTGAATCCCAAACAACGAAAAAGACACCAACATCCATAGCAGAGCAAACTGAAAACTGAGAGTCTTTATTTTAAGCCACCTACCAGCTTCTCTATTGGTCAGCTTCCTAAAGACCCCTGATACTGAGCAGCTCCAAATCTTTGTACATAAAAGTTTTTAAATGCACTCAGTTATAAAGCACAAAAACACGTGCAGTGTTCCATTTCACATTCATTTCTGATCACAACAGACACTTAGTGGTGTCATCATACCTAATTCTGCAGCGGATTTGATGTCGACATTGTCATAGCCACTGCCAATACGCACAATGACCCTGAGGGCTTTGAATTTCTCCAGATCCTGACGAGAAAGGGTAATGGTGTGATACATCAGGGCTCCTACTGCCTCATTCAGCACCTATAACAAAAAACAGTCCAAATCAACATCTGGTTTGGTTACCTAAGAGGCAATGCTCTATTTCTGAATCTTGCACATCTTCTTGCCCACCTTTTCATGGATTTCCTGAGTTGACTGAGCATCACAAAATGCCACTGTAGCAATATCCTTCAAGATGGGCATCTCCACAGTGCAATCTCGTCCATCCAGGAGTGCAACCAGCGGCCGTGCTGGCATTGGGCCATTCACAATAGGAGGCCGTATGCCTATTAAGAAAGTCAGCAGGAGCGATTACATGACAGAAAGAATTCTGGAACCCTCATCTGCTAGTCCAGTAAGTTGCTAATAGTATTTAGGAACAGATTAGGCAAAGCAAAAGACATTAATAGGAAAAAAACATGGGGAAAAGACACTGGGAAAAAACCCACAACCACCTCTGCCACCACTAATAATATATTAGAGGTGATCTACTCAGCAGTCCTACTCCAGGCTCCTGAAAGGAGTGACAAAGTCGCTTCATACCTCCTCCCCAGTGACCTGCCTCACCTCCATGCCAGCATGCCCAGATAGTATTTCCCCCTTAAGTGAGCAGAACTTGCACATCCACAGAGCCTCCGACAGTCACTAGCATCCGGCCCTTTCCAGCAGGCCGCAGGCAGCGCCTCCGCGGGCGGCGGGGCCCTGCTCGCCGCCGGCCGGGCGGACGCTCAGCCCCACAGGCGCGCAGCGGCTGCGCCGGGTCCCCGCGGCATAGGGCAGGTGCCGCTGCTCGCCGCCGCTGCCGAGGGGCGCGCGCCTCGCCTCACCTTCGCAGATGCGGTCCAGACGCTGGCGCTTCACTTTGTGCCGGTCCATGGGCCGGGCGGGGCCGCGCCGCCCTCGGCGCCGCGGAAGGACCAGGGACCCGTCACTCGCCACCCGCGCCGCTCCGGCGGAACCGGAAAGACGCGGCTGGGCCCACGCGAGCGGCATCGAGCTGCCGCGAGCTTCCGCTTCCGGTCCGCGGACCTTGGATGTGCGGGGGGGGAGCGGGACTGAGCCGGGCTGCTCCCGGCTCGTTCGGTAGTCCCGGGTCACAGTCGGCTTCGGGCCGGCTGGGGCTGCAGGGAGCGCACCAGGAGGGTGGTTACAAAACCCTGGGAGGTGGATCCTGGGATGTAGCCTCGGTCTTCCTAGAAAGCTCTCTGTGCATGGGACAAAACAGGGAGCTATTCAAATAGGTTCTGCTTTGTTTTGCCACCTTTGCAGCCACCTTCCCACACCTGTCCCGTGCTTCTGGGAGTGGATCAGCGCTGCAATACTTGCGCGTCCTGAGAATCCACTAGATAAATCACAAGGACATCACTAAGCAAGTTCTGTACAGTTTACTGACAAACAAATTAAAGCTATTTATTACACAAACGTTCCTGATGTGAAGTCCATACAGTTAATCTACTTTGACACAGCCCTTTTTTTCAATACCTCCCACATAACATTCAGTTAGGCCATGATATGTTTTAATAGACCTGTGTGCGTTCCTCCTGCCCTATGTTGGCCTTAAGTGGTCAAAAAGCAACGTGATAATTGGAACTGCCAGCTGGCGAAAGTAGATGACTGCTATTGAGGAGGATTGTAAACTCCAAGCTGGGAATAACCCTTGCTAAACCAGTGTGAAGACTCTGACGATCCTCTGGCATGAGCCCAGTTTAAAGGTGCCTGTGTCTCCCCTTGTGTGCCTCTGCCAAGCGGTTGCTGTGGAAATCCCCCAATTAGCAAGGAAAGGGAAACATTACTTTTGGAGTTTAGCCATGGGTTTGTGGCTGTCCTGGCTGCTGTCTGCCTGTGCTGACACTGACTCGGGCAGTTAAACAATAGCAAGGTTAGAATGTTTGGCAAAGCTAGAGTGCTTAGAAAAACGTGTTTCAAGGCCCGTTGGGTTTGATGACCCTTAAATATCTCAGATTATTTCATGAACTGGATGAAATAGTGACAAAACCATGAAGAGTGGCTCTGATACCAGGAAACTGGATGAGCAAAATCCCATCTATGTGGAAAGAGACAAGAGGATAGGCTAAGGAATATGAATTAATGAATTTGCCTGTAATTAAAAAAAAAATAACCTGGTGCATGTAAGTTGTTTGTGGCAATCAGTGAGACTACTACTCATTTCCAATAGTTTGTCAAGAATTAGTCCAGTGTCTATGCTACATGAGGCTACTAAAAAGAAATTGGGTAGTTTTATCCATTTGGTTTGCATACCAAACCTCGGAGGCAAGCCTTCTAACACATTACCCAAACAGCCCTCGTCTTCAGGAGCACAATTGCGTATGGCCAAGGGAGTCTTCTTTACATTTATGCTGGCTGACCTTCATGTCTGTATAAAAAAAACCTCAGTTAAAATCTCCCTGAGTGCATTCAGGTATCCTCCTCACCTGTCAACACTCTTGCTGATAGCTCTTCAGGCAAGTACTTTGTTGGATGCTTAAAAAAAATGTAAAGCATAAGAGGCAAGAGAAGATTTTTCTGAGGACAAAGAAATTTGAAATCCTAGAAACCTGGTTGCCAGGGGCAAAATTAGAAAAGAAAGCCTCAGCTATCTGGGTACAATTACTCTGTCCTGTGGTCCAAAGTCCTGCCATGTATCAGAATCATAGAATAATAGCATATACTCAGTTGGAAGATCCATCATGATTAGGAAGTCCAACTCCTGGCCCTACACAGGACATGCCAAGGGTCCCATGATGCGCATGAGAGCATTGTCCAGACACTTCTTGAACTCAGACAGGTGCTCGGCTTTGTGACCACTGTCCTGGGGAGCCTGTTCCAGTGCTCAACCACTGTTCGGGTGAAAAACCTTTCCCAGATACCCAATCTAAACCTCCCTGACTCAGATCCATGCCTTTTCCTCAAGTCCTGTCACTGGTCATGAGAGTGAAGTGATTGGCACCTGCCTCTCCGCTTCGCCTCATAAGAGTGTTGAAGACTCCAATGAGGTCTCCCCTCAGACTCCTCCAGGCTGAACAAACCAAGTTACCTGAGCCATACTTCATAAACTTCCCCTCCAGTCCCTTATCCATCCTTGTGGTCTCCTCTGGATGGTCTCCAGTAGCTTAATATCTTCTTAATATTGTGGTGCCCCAAACTGCACACAGTACTCAAGGTGAGGCTGCATCAGTGCAGAGTAAAGCAGGACAAGCACCTCCTTGACTGGCTGGCAATGTTTTGCTTGATGCACCCCAGGACATGGTTGGCCCTCCTGGCTGCCAGGGCCATACTGTTGACTCAGTAGGAGCAGCTTGTACCTCAGTCTTTCCTGGTAGTCTCTAAAGCACATAATGCTGCTGATAAGATGTAAAGTAAACAGCCCCTGTGCTGCTGCCCTGCCATGTGCCCATTCTTTTAAAGCAAAGAGGAGAAAATTTTCAGGAGTGATTAAAATAAGAACCTACTAGCTCTGGTTCTGTGTTCCACAGCACCAAAAGGCAGTGAAGGTGTCAGCAGAGTGGGACCACTGATCTTTGTGGCCTAATGTGGCTTTGAGTCCTCTGTCTCATGGCTTGAATGAAGTCCAGTCCATTTCACTATAGAAAGCAGCTGCAGGACTGCTGCTGAAACAAGGGAAAATAATCTAATCCATGTTCTTTAACTTGATTGCTTTAATACCTGTTTAAGTACCTTCCCAGCCTATAGGAAAGTAAAATCTTTGGTTTGGTTCCTGTCCTGATTTTGGCACAGATCAGTGGGAGGAGGCATGGCCAATACTCCAGTATTATTCGATACCACCTCACATCATTACTGGGGGCAGAGAAAGGAACTCTCACTTCTGAGGAAAAGGGGTTCCTTCTGGTGGGGAAAGCATGGTTGGGAAGAGCCAGTCAGTATTGCCAGACTTTTGGTGCAAGTAATTTCTTTGTCTTATACCTTCTGTTATTAATATTGTTGCTGTTACTGTTCCTTATCTCATTCCTGTTTCTTATCTCCACCCATGATCTTTGTCTTTTGTTCTTCCAACTGAAGGAAGACAGGGGAGCAAGCAGCGCAGTTTTAGTGGGAGAACTAAACTGGGAAATACTCTTCCAAAACCATGACAGTTTCATTATTTTTCTGACTACATTGAGCAGCTACAACCCCTAAGGCCTGGGTCTGTCTTGCCACTGCCAGATCCACTGTCCTGCACGCTAATTAAGCTTCACTTGAGACAAGGAGAGACAGTATGCATCATGGATATGCCTGTGTCAGAAAAATGAGCTCACAGTGCATCACTTAAATGTCTTTGACTCAAAATATAGTGTAATGCACTATCAAAACTACTTACTTTATCTGCATTCTTGGCTCTGAAAAAAATTAGATTTAAGGTAGCAGAGCAGTGTTGTTCTAAGGTACTTCTCCTTTCTTCTCCTGAAAAGGTATTTTTGCTTTCCTTTTACAACTAATTTTTCTTCTGAGCTGCTCATGCCTTAAATTGCTTCCGTCATCCAAGCATGTGCACGCTAACCATTGCCTTAACTAGTTGGTAGGTGGTCTCTGATCCAACATCTTTGTGCTAGTCAGTACAGACTTGAATACATCCATAGATAACCTGTTCTAGCACTGCATCAACTTCTTAGTGAAAAAGTTTTTCATAGCACCCAGCCTGAACAACTCAAGATGAAATGTATGGCCATCATCCTTTCTTGTATCACCTGCCATTTGGGTTTATCACCTTTGCAGCTCACCTTTAAATAGCTGTATGGTGGTATTAGACCATCTCTGAAATTCCTCTTCGCCAAGAAAACCAGCCCAGGTCTGATAATCAATTTGTAGGTCATGTGCTACCATCTTGGTACCCCTCCACTGCACCTTCTTGAACTTCAGGGGCAGGAAACTGCACACAGCAGTCCAGGTGCTGCCACACCACTGCTAAGCATACATGAATAACTTCTTTTGGTCTCTGGCCATGTTCTTCCTAATACAGTGTGGTGTGTGGGTTGTTTTATTCACAATCACATCTTACTGGTATCCATGGCAACTTCCAGGTCCTTCCAGCAGGACTGTTTCTCATCCACTCAGTCCTCAGCCAGGAAAGATGCATGGTGTCACTGTGCCCTGTTTCAGAACTCGACTCTCCTTCCTAAATGTCATAAGGCACCTGTTGACCCAGTTCTTTCATTCCTTGAAGTCCCTCTGGACTGAAGCTATGTTGTTCAGCATGTCCATTGCTTACCCTGAATTTTTATCATCATAAATTTCTTAGTTCCCTTTTCCTGTAGAATGACTTGAAATTATTCTCACCAAAGATATAGTCTACCCATTGAGCCGTACAACTGTACTTAACCAGACAGACACCTAAACATCTCTGACCTTCCTGCTGTGAACCACAGTGAGGCTAAAATACAAGAGCAGCTTTGAAATCTTTACTCATAGGAACAAAGGAATAAAGCTGTCTGAGCCAGAAGTGGCCAAGTACCTCAGGAACTGAAACACAAAACTATGGGTAGCTGCTATGGATGTCAAACCCCTGAACTTTCTTTGGCAATGAGCAGCCAGAGCTGTTTAGGGCACTAGCACGCATGCTAGGAAATGGAGGAGGTTTTTATTTGGTTTTCCATAAATATAGACATCAACTTCTGCTGGGTTGTTTGCATTAGGTTAATATTTCTGTAGTGTACAGGTGTTACTATTAGCTGTGAATGTCTGCTGTCTGTCTCTAACCCTGTAAAGAGCAGAGTGTGGTGCTGTAAATATTAACCCAGGCAGAGAAATGTTTGCTCAGCCCTCCTCTGTGTTACCTCCCCCAGTAGCTGATAGTCATCCTGACAAATGGCCAAGACTCAGCATCTTTTGCACTTCCCAGTAATGTGCTCTGGTTTTGACTCAAGAAGGGTTGTAGTGGTCAAATCCCGAAAAAAAGCAGCAGAAGCACCAGCATGCTATAATCTTCATAAGATAAATACTATATAAAATAAAGTATGACTAAGTAACTCAGCACCTACAGCAAACAAAATACTTCCTTGGTCAAACCCACTCTTCAGTGGCTGTGGCAGTCATGGATGTAGTGATGAAATGTCTAGCATATCACTGGAACTGCTACTTGCTTTAATATGCTGATATACAGTAATTTCCATGCAGAAGAATTCTCTCACAACAGGTCCCTGCAGTAAGCAGGAGGACTAATCTTTCTTAAAAACTCAAGAAGAGGAGGGCACCACTGAATTCAATTGTGAATACTTAATGTATTTGCACAGTTATTATCCTTTATGTTGGGGTTTTCAGACACATGGGGTGGGTCTCTCTACTTATGCAAACAATTGACTTACAGAACATTTGCCTCATTTTCATATACTAATGTTTGACATGCATGTGTTGGACTGTAACTTTTTCACACTGGTTAATTTGATCTTAGGATGCAAATGAAAATGAAGTATCTGTTTAAAAGAAGCACAGCTGCCTAAATGTCATATGGGCTCTCAGAAATGCCATCTTTCGTGTGGGTGCAGACAAGCAGCTCAATCAAGACAGAGCCAGCAACAGGTGAGAAACTGAAATAACAGTCTTCACAACAAAACCAAAAGGAAGAAGCCACAAGCTCAGTCATCCCTTCCACAGACCCAAGAATCACTTGGGGAATCTACTTAAAAGCCAGTCAGCCTCTGTATCCTCCAAGAACACTCCCTCCAGAGTGAAGGAGACCCTTCTAAGCTGGGGACTCACTGTCCTTTACCTAAGCACGCCCCCGAGGGTGCGCAGTTACCTGCTCTCGGTACTGAGGTGTGCTATAACAAACGCCTTGCGCAGCCCCTTCCAAAACGCCCCTTTTGAAGCGTCCCTCCACTGCCCGGCCCCGGGCCCAGCGGCTCCCTGGTCGCCCTGGGGACAGCGGCCGCCGGATGACCCCCGCCACTCGGCCCATGCCGCACC
>VZTT01042795.1:2096-18819 GCA_013400855.1 Buphagus erythrorhynchus | reverse complement strand
AAAATGTGGAAGAAGAATTCAGATAATGAAACTTAGTTGTTGCCTTTTTTAATATCACTTTTCAGTAATTTTTAATTCTAATTTTGTAAATAACTTTTGTTTATTTGAAGTCATAATTTTCCTGGCATTTCCTCTCTGTTGCAAATGTTGATGACTCTCTTGTCATTTTTGGACTTTTAAGAACTCCTGCATGGCTAGAAAATTGTAGAAGAACATTTTGAAATATATTGATGGTGGAGGGGAAAACAAAAATGCAAAACATTGCAATCATTGCTTTATATAACAGCTTTAGTTAATGTAATTATGGGATAACCATTAAGGAATAAATTAAATGCTGAAATGAATGTTAAGATAAGTGACAGAATGTAAGTTAGTCAATGATAGAGCTGGTTAAATAGCACCCAATGAATAATAGATATGACTTGAACTCTCTTGAATGCATAATGCAGAGAATATTCTATTGAATTATTTATCCTGTCAGAAAGGAGGTACATGTGCCAAATTTGCAGTAGTTCTCTGAAAGGATTCAGAGTCCTGGGGTATGAGGTGATTTCTCACTGGAAAATCAGAGAGCAGCCTATTAAGAAGTTGATGTGCTGATGTGATTTGGGAAGCCAAGTCTCATATGAGCACCATTGGATGTAAAATCTGAGGGTAATGACCTAAGAGACAATATAAGGCCAAGTGTCCTCCCATCCTTAGAATGTGCACTTGGGCAAGAGGCCACATAACCCAGTGCTGCCTTCAAGTCTTAGAGGAATGGCTTCTGCAGTAAGATTTGTTTCAATATTGAAACATTAAAAAGATATAAAAACCTGATGCTCTTTTATTACATGAACAAAGAAATAAGAAAATTTTAAAAACACGCAAACTTATAATTAACTTGAATTTTTTAGATAAATATGTTTCTTTTTAGATCACTTGAAATTCTGATTAAATTTGGATGCTTAACTTGCTTAACATTTACATCTTTTATTTCCCAAATTAGCATAAGAGTCTATTAGGTGTCTGAAAAATGGCATGATCCTTTGAAATCCCAGTTCAGAGTGATTTCATTAGGCAGTGCTGAATGTTTGGTTGCTATTGCAGATGTCTGACAGCTAGTGAGGTTTGAGGTCTACAGATCCCATTCAGAAACTCCCCCTGCTGTACAGTTTTGGCTCATTTTCTATCACACATCCCTCCTAGATAGGAAAATCTAGAAAGATTATTAATCATCAGAAGAATAATTACTTTGATATACTAAGGCTGTAGGACATAGAGCAGTGTCTATGTAAACTGCTTCAGGGTTTGGTCTATCAGGCTAAGCCCAAATCTGGGTCACCAACTAAAAGGCCAAAAGTTGTGTCACAGTGGCATGGGAAGGATGCCAGAAAAGCCATTGTTATTGCATGGCAAGTTAGTAAAGGCTAATTAAAGATTACCTCTTACACAGAAAACTAATTTTCAGTAAAACACAGCATTTCAGAGGCAAAAACATTTCTAGCACCCGAGATTGTTTATAGTTGGTTGAACATAAAAATGTTTAACGTGAAATTGAAATTAGTGACATCTTCATCTATTTTTTGAAGTGTTTTTTTTTTTAAGAAGTAAAAAATTTCATTGAGAAGCACAATGTTTTACTTTAATTTTTTTTTAAAATTGTTATTCAGTAAAAATAACCAAATTTTTAAAAGTTTATCATCCATCAGACCCTCCTGAGAACAGAAGGAGAAGTCTGATTTAAAACTCTCGGTGTTAATTACGCTTTGTAGTAATGGAAGCAACATTTAAATGCAACTGCTTCAGTTTAGCTCTGCTTCCCCTACCTTTAATTTGCTAGGGGAATGACAATAAAATGAAAAATATTCAATATACAATTGAAAAGAATCCGTTAAATCCTAAAGCCAGCTCATCTTTGCATTATTAATCTCATGCCCTAATATTTGTGTTTGATTTGTGCTGCAAAGACTATTGTCCAAACTAAATCAAATTACTAGAATTGTCATTGATGATTCCTGAGATAACAATTACATTCACAAAATTAACTATTTAATTTACAGCCACCTTAGTGCTGAGAAATCACAGGTGCTTGGGGTTTGCTATTGGCACTGGAATAGCTTCTGGAACAGCAATTGCAAAATGCAAGGCAATTGTTTTATTCCCAGAGGTGCTTATTGCAACATAAATAAACAGATTTGGATTTAGATTTAGATTTAGATTTAGATTTAGATTTAGATTTAGAATCCTGAACTGACATATAAAATAAGGAAAATTTTTAGACCCACTGCACTGGAGGGTCCTACAATTCAGTTCTTGTAGGATTAACCTTTGCTATCTGTTTCCCTGACTTTTGTCCAGCAGTTCCCGTTCATCCAAGTTATGACTCTTGAGAAAAGGAGCTGACACAGTTCAGAAGTGGAGAGGTTCAGTAAAGCCCTGAAACACAGCCAGGTTATGGCTCAACTATTTTGTTTAATTAAGGCAAGATAGGGTTTGGATTATTGGGATTTTACTTCCACTGCATTACTTTGCTGTCCTCAATAGCAAATGGAAGTACATTTATTTATTTTTTTTTTTTTGCTGAAGATTAAGCTACCTTTTACTTGCCATAGTTTAATAGTTTGACTTTAAACTGGTATGGCCTTGAATCTGATGCTTTTCAATACTGTAGGGTTAGATATACCCCAAAAGATTAATTGGTACAATCTGATGCAGGATAAAAACTGGGAAGCACTGAAATAAATATTTCAAGGCAACGTTTTGTTGTTGGTTTGTTTTTTGTTTTTTTTTTTTAATGTGGTTTTGAAAGAATAAAACAGCTCTAATTTTTTAGATTTCAGAAGAAGCTGTTAATACAGTGTCTCTCTGTTACTATGAAATAGTCAGTCTGAGAGGAGTCAAGTGTTTCACATTGTACAAATGTCCTGGGTTTTATCTTGTTATCTGAGAGAACAAAATAAGGGAATTGTGATTGTTGGGGAAGTGATGGAAAGAACGAGAGAGCAATGAAAAATTGTTGATAAATTTATATTTTGAGAAGAAACTAAAACATGAATATAATTAGAACACAGCAGCCTTTCCTCAAACTAACTATAGGCTGAATTTGTTTGCCTAGCACATCAGGTTTCCATCAGGACTTTGTACAACGCACTGGGAACAACTGCTAACCATGTCTCTGCAGTGCATTTCCCATGGAAGTCCATGCCTGTCTGCACTTCCCAAAAGGGGCAGCCTCTGGAGTAGGCATGGGTACAGCCTGTGCTGCCTGTCTGGTGACGAATCCTCAATGGTGCAACACCTCAAGGCTCTCCCTGTCTCTATGAGTCACTCTAGAAATGAGATGTGCCTTTATTCCCACTTAATGCCAGGCAAAGGAAAGCAAGGGCAGAATAACAGTTTTAATGACATGAGAAATCATCTTTCACACAGAAAATATCCATTGTAGAAGGATATTCCTAAATAAATATATAATACAATGACTTTTTTCTTCATGTTTTCTGAAAAAAATAGAATGCCTCCAGTAAATGTTAAAGTGAAATGTCAGTTGAGTTGAGACTGTTCTTAACATTAATTTCTCATTTTAATTATGGATTTGGTTTTTTTTCTTTTTAAACTACAAGGAAAAGCAGGGAGGATGATATTTATAAAACCTTCCAAAACTTTTGAGTAAGCACTGGGGAAAGTATAGTTTCCAGTTTCCAGGTTTTGATTTGGGTGTGGGTGATGTTCTCCTCCATTTCACTTGACCCCCAAACACACCATGCGTGCCTACACCAACCAGAGGGGCACAGGGGTGTGAGGAGAGGGCTTCAGTTTGTTGTGATAGACTTTGATATCTGCATTGTGGATGTGTCTTTGCCAGCACTGAAATTCTTTCCAGTCCTCAGAGAAAGGGAGATGTTTACAAGATGTTTACAGTGCCAGTGAAAATGGGAAGCCCTTGATGGTACTTCTGTGCATGAGTTCATCTGTGGTTTCACCAAGAGGGAAAAACCATACCACAAGATAAGCACCAGGAAAAACCTCAGCTCTACACTTTCAGGGCACCAAATGAGAAATATGGGCACACCTAAAGTTTCCTGAAAAAGTACCAACCTGAATTGTCATGACGTGCTTTTTCATGATGCTAGACCAATTGAGCATGCCACCAAAATATTTAAATTTCTCCAAAAAGCATACAAGGATACATTGATTATGATTAGATACTCTGGAACTGGTCTTTCTAGATTATGGTTCAGCTATAGGTGATTCATACCCAAGTGCATGCTATCTAATTGCATACTGTGTGATAATGCACCTTTTGATGGAGACAGTTTAGGAGTTGTGAGACCATTTTGCAGATTTATTTGAAAGACAAAACATTGCTTGAGATAAAACTTGGACCAGCAGCACTGATGCTGACTTAATTTCTTCCACATACTCTTTGGTAAGGCAGCATGCCTGGCAGGCTTAGAATAGGTTGCTAGGGAACATGATGCTGTAGTGAAATTAAGTAGGCTATTCAAACTAATTCATCTAGGAAGAATGTGTGTTTTTTAAAATGCATAAGATGGTAGTTACAAATAAAAAGATGACAGTCAATTATGTTTAAAAATATCTAATATTCAGAGGGGTGGGTCAGATTCTCTCCAAATAAAAAGAGCTTTGAAAATGATTTGGACTGAAAATTAGCTTAAGCCCTTTGAAACAGAATTAGAAAGGTAAATCAGTCTCATCTAACTTCAGCAACTTTCTTAGAGGCTGATAGTAAGTTATCTGTGTGGGTTGATTATATTGCCTATGGACACGGTTATCTTCAGAGGACATAGAATCATAGAATGGTTTTAGTTGGAAGGGACCTTAAAAATCATCCAGTTCCAACTCCCCTGCCATGGACAGGAACATCTTTCACTAGAACAAGTTGCTTAAAGCCCCATCTAACCTGGCCTTGAACACTCCCAGGGATGGGGCATACACAGTTTCTCTGGACAACCTCTTCTAAAGTCTGTTCACTCTCATATTTCTTCCTATTATCTAATATAAACCTACTATTTCACCACAAAACATCTCCCCTTGCCCTGTCATTACATGCCCCTGTAAAGTCTTTTGCCATCTTTCTTGTGCGCTGCTTGGAAGGCTGTATTAAGGTCACTGTGGAGCCCTCTCTTCTCCAGGCTGAGAATCCCAATTTTCTCAGCCTTTCCTCATAGTGAAAGTGCTCCATCCTCTAATCCCATGTGTGGCCTTCATCTGGGCTCACTCCAACAGCTCCATGTCCATCCTGTGCTGGGACCCAGAGCTGGATGCAGCTCTGCAGGTGGGGTCTCAGCAGAGCAGAGCAGAGCAGAGGGGCAGAATCCCCTCCCTCACCTGCTGCCCACACTGCTCTGGATGCAGCCCAGGGCACTTTTGTCTTTCTGGGCTGCAAGGGCACATGGCTGGGTCATGTCCAGCCTCTCACCCACAGCACCCCCAGGTCCTTCTCAGCCAGGCTGCTCTGGATCTGTTCATCCCCCAGCCTGGAGTGATACCTGAGGTTGCCTCCACCCTGGTGCAGCACCTGGCATTTTATGTTGTTAAACTTTATCAGATTCTCATGGGACCAGTTCTCAAGCTTGTAATGTCCCTGTGGATGGCACCCCACCACTCAGCTTGGTGTCATCTGCAAATTTGCTGAGCATGCCCTAGATGCCTTTGTCTGTGTCATTAAGGAAGTGATTAAGTAGCACTGGTCCCAGTACAGACCCCTGGGGGACACTGCCTGGCCCCATTGTCCATCAGGACTGAGACAGATAAATGACCCCTGTAGCCCTTCCCATGTCCCATTCATGTACTTACTCCATCATAGAAGCCCACTGGGTTGGTCAGGCTGGACTTGCCCTTGATGGAGCCATACTGGCTGTCTTGAATCACCTCCCTGTCCTCCATGTGCCTTAGCACAGCTTCTCAGAGGGGTTGTTCCATGATCTTCCCATGCACAGAGGTGAGGATGACAGGTTGGAATGTCCTAGGGTCTTCTTTTCTCCCTTGTTTTAAAGATGGATACACTGATTCCCATTTTACAGTTACTTGACTTCACCTGACTGGCACGACTTTTCAGATATCATTAAGAGTGTCTTGGCAACTACATCAACCAATTCTTTCAGGATTCTGGAATGAATCTTATTTGCTCCTATGGACTTAAGTACACTCAGGTTCCTCAGGTGATCATGGACATGATCTTTATTTACAGTGGGAGGGACTTTGCTCCCCCAGTCTCCATCCTGCTGTCCATCCACTCAAGAGCTGTGGGGAGAGAAGTTACCATTGAAGACTGAGGCAAAAGAGTTGCTGGGTGCCTCACCCTTCTCCTCAGATTTCATTGTCAGCTTTCCAGCATCATTTATTGGGAAGGGGGAGTATACCTTCTTTGGCCTTCCTTTTCTGGTTAACATACCTAGAGAATCCCTTTTTGTTGTTCTTTGTGTCCATTGCCAAGTTCAGTTCCATCTTTGCCTATTCCAGCTTTGCTCACCCAATTCCTACAAAACAGAATGTCATCTCTGTACTCTTCTCAGGTCACCCAGGTCATCTTTGTTTCCACTGCCTGTGCATTTGCTTCTTTCCTTTTCATTTGACCAGCAGTCTCCTACTCAGCCATGGTGGTCTCTTGTATTCCTTGCCCAATTTTTGGTTTTTTGCTAGCTCTGCTCTATGGAAGACTTTCTTAAGGCTTATCAGCTCAGTTCCACTCACTTGTCCCCAAGGACAGTTTCCAAGGGGACCTTTGAAGAGCTGTGAGTTTGCTTTTCTAATGTTCAGGGGCCTAACTTTACCCCTTCCCTGAGTCATATCCTCAGGACTGCAAACTCCACAAACACATGATCCCTGCAGCCCAGGCTGCCCCCAATTTTGATGTTCCCCATTAGCTCACTTTGGTTCAGAAGACCCTAAGAACAGCATGTGATGGATGCAGATGTTGAGTTGATGCTTCTGTGAAATGAGAATCATCAGTCGAGAATTTTCATTCCTCTCATGAGGAGTATTTCACTTGATCTTTTATGTAAACCATAAAATCTTTAAAGTATTAAAAATATTCCATTGTGTATAAACTAAATGGAAAATACAAAAGAAGCTAAGCCACAAAAAAAAGAAAAATAATGGTTCCATAATGTCTTTTGTGTTGTCATTTAGTGTTTGCATCTTTCTGTCTTATTTAAACTATGCTGTATGTTTTGGAGAGATAAAACAATACTGACACTATGAAAAGAAATACAAATTAAGAAAAAAAAGGATGTGTAAATAAGCAAGGGGTAGAGATTCCACTTTTAAGGAGGATTGACATCTTCATTAATTAAATGCTTCATCACATATTCCATTAACATTTACACTCTTTCCATTTGTACAGTCTGCTGCGTAGGGTAAAGCACTGGTAATTCTTGGGTTTTACCCAGAGCTCAGATATATTTTTCTCCATTTGTGCTATTGCCATCTCTCATTAGTTTGGCAGGCTGTGTTTTAGTGCCCCTTTCTCTTCCTGTTCTATCTCTAACAGCAGCTGCAGTAAAGAGTTAAACTTGGCAGCTGCCCATTCCAGAGGCTAAATTTGTAGCTTTCAATCTGACTCCTAGTTTTTGTTTTTAAATCTGGCTTCATATGCAGGTCAAGTTCTCTGCAAAGCAGCTGTGAAGGTCAGATTGGTACCTATGAAACTGTCAAATTTTACCTTTTAAGTAATCACACTTGAAAATTGATATTCCATGACTTCTCTCCAGTAGCTGTGAATTACTTCACAGGACAGAAGAGCTGAAAGTAAATATAGCTGCTTCTCAAGAAAATGGTGAGAGAACTCACATCCAGATAAGAAGAATTCACTTTCAGATAAAAAATACAAAGCAAAATTTTGTAGGTGATGCTGAAAAATCAGCAATGATTTTTAGTCCTCTCTTTAAAATTATTGAGAGCAGACATGATAATACTGCACTAAACAAAGTATGCAATAAACAAAATTTACTCAGTGTATCATTTTTGTCCTTTCTCAAAAATACACACCAAAACAAACAAATAAAAAAGATAAGAAAACATGGAAGTAATGATATAAATGTTGCTGCTGAATGCTGCTGAGGAAACAGCCTGACAGAATGGCTATTACATTTAGACTGGCAATGACCACATGCACGATTAAAACAGAAAAGCACATCTTACAAAGAAGTAAAAACATTTGTGCTTTGAAGATTTAATCAATGGTACTGATTAAAAGGAAACTTGCCTTTGGACAGGTTATTCTTTAAGTGCTCGCTATGACCTTTCTTTCACCTCTTTCCTGTACTGAATTTTGTCTCTTGCATTGGTATTGAACTGGTCTATCAATTCCTATGTGAATGACCTCCAGTTGAATTTTACAGTTACACTCTGTTGTCAGCACTAGGAATTACATTCCTCCCCCCCTCATTTTTTTTCCTGTAAGGAAATATATCTCATGTAAATTTCTTTATATATTTCATATATGTGACAGTCTTCAGAACAGACCAAACAGCCCATGTTACTAGGTAAGAATTGCTGCGTTTTGCTTTTGATAAATAAGTTTTTTTCTTTGTCTCCTACCAGCTACCTCCTCATAAGTTTATTTTTGAACTACGAATCAATGTACACAAATCCGATTTTTGATCATAGAACAAGGGATAATGGTTTTAAACTAAGAGAAGTGAGATTCAGATGAGATAAAAGGAAGAAATTTTATGCAATGAGGGTGGTGAAAGACTGAAACAGGTAGCCCAGAGAGGTGGTAGGTGCTCCATTTCTGAGAACATTCTGGGCTGTGTTGGGCTTTGAGTAACCTGATCCAGTTGGAGATGTCCCTACTCATTGCAGAGTGGGTTGGTGACCTTTAAACATCCCTTCCAGCCCAAACTATTCTATGGTACTATGATAATAATAAGTAAAAATTCAAAGGTGATAGCAAAACTGAAGATCATTTAAATAGCTGATTATGAAATGTGACCAGAAAATTATAATAATTACTCTAAAATCACAAGTTCTGTCAGGCAAATTCTGCTTTCAGTTGGGAATAATGAAATCAGAAAAGACCCTTTGACTCATCATTGAAATAATCTGAAATGGAAAAGAAAGGGGAGGGAAGTTCTCAAAACAGTCTTGGAAACTTACACATTTAGGGGAAAAGACAAACAGTACCAGCAGGTGAAACAGCAGAGTTGGAGGATTTTTCTTATTAGGGAGTTGAGGACAAATACAAAGGCTGATTGTAGAATTTGTGGAAACACATTCAGAGTAAGCTGCCCTATAAATAAAACCATTTCATCACAGTTTCACAGTTTATGTAAACCTACTTTGTTTTATGTGTGATTGTTTGGTTGGCTATTTTAAGGCAGAGAATAGTCCTAGAAAAGTTATTCTTGTTGCCACTTGGATTATAATACACTTCCTTCTTCTTGAGGACTCACTGCTTCTTCTGTCCTCCTAATTAAGTGACACAGGAGATGATTCTTTCTTCCTAGGACTAAATCACAAATGTCATCATGCCTTTGTTGCTAAACTCTCATAGGTTTCTATGTTTTTTTAAAAAATGAAATGCATACTTATAAAGTGTGTCCTTTCTTGATGGCTGAGATGACAGTCAAGAAGAATGAAAAAGATGTTTTACAAAAGGCTGTCAATGGGCTAGGGCATCAATGATTACAAAGGCAGTTTGCTTAAATTTATTTTGGCAAGAAGTTGAAATCTATCCTCAAGTTTAGAACAAAGGAAAATACAGAAATATTTTTAATTAAAATTGAATCTTATTCATTAAACCCAACATGAAAAAATGAGAAAAATCTCATAAAACCTTTATTTACAATACAGCTATTCCACTGTATTTATTTATTTTTTTGGATGGGTGGGGTGCTGCATGATTCAGGGAATTAACAATTTAGGGATACTCAAGAAGGAGAGGATAAGACAAAAAGAATAAAGGGAAGATAGCTTTGTGAGAGCAGGATGTGTGACAGCATAGGCAGAGGAACGAATTAGACAAATCTGTTGAGCACATGGCGTGACTCTTGGGGATGGTGTTGTGCAGGGCCAGGAGCTGGATTCAGTGATCCTTCTGGGTTTCTTCCAACTCAGCACATTCTGCCATTCTGTGATTACCACCAAGGTGTGAAATCCCTGGTACTGAAGCTGAAAACAACGTGAGCCCTGGAAGTGGAGACTATCATCAGCTTTATCATCATCTTGAAGTTATAAAGGACACTTTTTTTGGTAAAGAAAAGAGTGACTTGGCTTTCAATTACACACCAAAATAAAAAAAACAAAAAAACATAGACCCAGCAGGTCCAGGAAGGTCAGCTTTCCCCTCTCTATTTGGCAGTGCTGAGGCAGATTTGGAGTGCTGAAGTTAGATTTAGGCTCTCCAGTACAAAGATGTTGATATACTGCAATGAGTGCAGTGGAGGCCACCATGCTGACCAGGGAGAGGGACAGAGCACACGATGCACAGGGACAGGCTGAAGAGCTGGGTCAGCTCTCCCTGGAGAAGAGAAGGCTCAGGAGAGACATTAGTCCTCTCTGCAGCTATGTGCTGGGAGGATACAAAGAAACATTATTTTCTGTTAGACAAAAGAAAAAATATTTTTACCTTGAAAGGGGTCAAATTGTGGACCCCAAGAGTGTGGAAATGTTCAGCACTCAGTGAAATACAGGCCTGAAAAAGCTGATCTAGGTTCAAGCAGTGGGTAACCCTTGAGGGTTCTTTTCAACCTAAATTATTCCATGGCTGTATTATATGAAAAATCAGAGTGCCCTTGCTAGCATTGTACTGTCTGTCAAGGCAGACAAACAGCACTCAAAGCAGGGGAAGAAAAGCAAGAAGTATGTGAGACCTGGAAACCCCTGCCTTCCAAAAGGACAAGCTGCCTCATGCAAAAGAGCATCTTCCTCCCATTTGCAGGACTGAGTGAGGTTTGGGTCCTTTTACCTCATACAGGAGGAAACAGAGCAAATATTCCCTAGGACAGAGCAGCTCCCTTCTTTTGCTGCAGGGCAGAGTGCCTGTAAGAGAACAAACAGCTCCCTGCATCGAGCAGCAGCTGCTGAGGCAGGACTGCAGCAGCCGCTGGATGAGGAGCTGCCTCCCTCGGGAATTCCACAGCTCTTCCACCAGGCAGCAGCTCCTGCTGAGGAGCACACTCGTGGGTCACCAAAATGTCACACCAATAACAGATCAGGGTGTGTATGCTATGAAGCATCAGCTGGCTTTGGATACCCTGTCTCAGGCATCTGTGAAGTGGGGTCCATGTAATCTCAGAAAACCTGTAGGTACTCACCTATGGCTTTGTTGACCACTTGGATACCTTTTTTATACAATGACAAGAAATGGGGATGAGGAGGTGTTTTGGTGGGTTTTGGGTGGATTTTTGTTTTGCTTTTGGATTTTTTTTTTTGTTGTTGTTGTTGTTGTTGCTGTTTTTGGAGGGAGTTGTTTGGTTCTCTTATTGTTTGGTTTGGTTTTATTCTATTGTACAATTTTCCTCACTGATTTTAATATCAGTTTCACAGTAGAATGGATTTCCCCTTCTGAAGCTTATTTCTCCTCATTTATATAGTGACTTATTCAGCTGTGAGCCTCCATACTGTAGCTGCCTAGATATTATCAGAAAAATATCACTGAAAGGGCTATAAAGTGCCTAAAGTTCTACTGGGATGGCTGGGAGTTACTGGTGTTTAACATCCTCAAAAATCACACTGAAAAGACTCTCTAGAGGGCATGAATATGGATTGGATGACTTACACCACAGCAAATAAAGAACAAGTAGAACAGCAAGAATGGGTGCATTTGTGTGCATAAGTATGTGAGGGATACTGGACTCTGTGAGCCACTCTGCTGGCACCTCTGTACTTCAGCCTCATATGGCAAAATTGCTTGAATAATTTGTGATATAATTTCTAAGCAGGGATTATAGGTTGGGGGTGCTTTTCTGTTTGATTTTAAACTCTGTCTTTTTTATCCTGTAACATGGTATGGGAAATGATGCTACAGAGGATTGAATGAAGTCTGCATCCCACTACTATTGTTGCTGGCTTCATAGTGCTAAAATATTCCCTGTGATTCTGATAGCTCTGCAGATTGGTGCAGTGTTCTTCGTGGCCAGTATGTAAAACACTGCCGCAAAAAAAAACCTTCTCCAAAAAGAGAGCTCCTTTTAATAGGTGCAGCAAAGGTATCCACACTAACAGCACTGCTCCTTTATCATTTTATTGTGAGCTGAACATGCATCTGAGAGGCTATTTCAGCCCTACAGATTTCAAAAGTTTTAAACCACTGTGTCCTTGAAAAGTCCTCAGTCTTGTCTATGTAATGGAAAACTTACAGCTCTCCTGAAAGCAGTTTGTGGTGTAGCACACCTGCACATTAACATCCAGCCTGGTCGGCAGCCAACAGTCTGCGCCAGCGAGGTGCTGGGTGTCCTTTGATCCCAGTTTGTTTCTATGGGAACTGAAGGTGCTCAGCACATTGCAAGATGCACAGCAGCCTTCAAGATAAGAGTATATGATTCCTAATAAATTCTTTCTTCTTCACAGCTGGTGCAAGAATTTGCCAGAAATTGTTCCTTTCCTTCTGCTTGAACATGGAATCTCAAGCAAGGTTGGGGTTAAAAAATAAGGAAGCTGGTTATTTTTTTTAGCATCTCTTTTTCTTATACCTCATCATGATTCTGGATCAAGGAGAATTTGTCACAACTAACTTTAGTCTTGAACCATGAGCTGGGTACTTCCAGAGAAGACAATCATAATTAATCCTTATGATCCTAAAGCAATAAAAGTATTTTGCTGAATTTCAGCAGGACTGGAAAGTCTTTGCAAATTAAAAAAACAAGACAAAAAGATACCAATCCACTGTTTGAAGTTGTCTCATCTACCAGGACAGCAAATATAATATGCTGTTGAAAACTTATGATAGCAAATGCAGGATTCTTTATTAAAGGACAAACGAATTTGGAGTAGCACAAGAAAAGCTTCCTTTTGTCTTCCCATACTGCAAAAATCTTCAAGATTCAAACTTTTTCCTTAAATTGTGTTGAATATCTAACTGGAAATGTTAAAATATTTGTTAATGCCTTGTGGCAATCACAAAAAAAGGAGGAAGTGCAATTCACATATTCTAAAATTCAGTCCTTTTTTATTTTGAACTTTGGAAAACTCTCTGTTTAATTTCACTGGGGTGATTTTGGACAGTTTCTTTGTCTTCTCAATGAGGAAAGTAGCATGTGCTTCTGCACACACAATGTCTCACAAACTAATTTGATAAAGCTTATCCTGACATTATTTGCCAGAAAAATTATCTAGAAAATTTGACCCCAAGATTCAAATCTCTTCCTGAAGAAGATACTGAACTGTATGAGAAATTTTTACCTTATGAGACTTGGTGTGAATGTTCATGTCCAGTTTTCACTCAGTGCTTGTGTTGATTTGAGTTTAGCTATTCCTCAGTGATCTCTTTTCAGAGTTTTGTATCCAAAATTTGCTGCTTCGTGAAGAACCCACAAGAAATGGAAGTGCAGACAGGAGCTAGTAGTCAGGTATGGAAATTCAATTCGAGTATGATCCTCAGGCTTAAACTGGATAATCACAGATATTGTGAAACTGCAGAAAAGGCAATTTCCAAATATACCCTTTTCAGCAGGGTGAGCTGCCAAAAATTTAAAGAGGGAATTAGAGTAACTGCAAGAATTAACTGCAGAGTCATGCAGGCTGCTAAGCGGGGTGCAGTAGACTGAGGTGGAAGCAGACTCTTACATAATTTAAATGCAGCAAAGGAGTGAGAAATAGCAGATGATGAAGCTTTTCCCACATTCTCACCACACTGCGGGTGTTTTTCCTTATCAGAGCTGCAAAAGAAACACAATTCAAGAACTCAAATGCATTTTTATAATAAAAAAACTCTCCTTAACATATCTGTCTCGTGGTAGCTGATTTATCCATATAAAAAGAAATGCGGGGATTAAACAGAGAGCCAGGAGAAGATACCCACAATAGATATGAAAGCATCTACAGTAATTTTTAGTAATTAAAAAAATGAAAGAGTCAAGTAAAAGCATTTTGAAGATGCTCAATAATTATGGAAGAGAGAATAATTTTAAGGAGCTGGTGGCAGATTCCCTGGTTCACAAGCCTTGTGGCAAGTTGAGGACCAAAGGAAGCCAGAGCAACTCCTCCCAGCTGGCCAAAGCAAATGAGTTGTCCTACATTTTGCACTTCAAATGGGCCATACCAAACATTATGTCTTGGAAGAGAGCAAGAGGAAAGGCAAAGACAACTGGGGGTGTTCAGTACTTTTTTCCAGTTTGTCCATGAAAAAAAATAACAGAAATGCATCTAAATCAAATACCTCAGCCACCCTGAGGGTGCTTGCAGTTAATCAGATCTGTGGATGCTGTCCTTTTTTGTGTGACACATTTCTTTTCACTATGTGGAAATGGCTGCACATTCAATTGCACTCCTGGTCACCACAACCTCGTCATATTCCTGAAAACTGGATGTAACAAATACATGGTTTACACTTGGAGGCTCTCATCTGAGCATAAGATTTGAAGTTTTCTTCAGAGAAAGCTGTAGATAGGCAACCAGGAGCGTCTTCAGAAGACCTGCAACCTAGAAAAGTGTCAAATTTTTTCAGTAAAATACAAACTTCAGAAGGGGTACAGATACAGTCCCAACTAGCTCCAGTAATTCTTCTCCCACTTTTTGTAAACTGGATGTAAGACTATTTGTTTTGGAAAATGATTGTTTTTTTGTGAGATTCTGGATCTAGATTCAAGCAAAGGAGGCAGAGTGGTAATATTCAAAAGTATATAAATTCTTCCCCCTGTAATGCCATATATAAATTAGACGTAAAATAGAATTAAGGAGCGGGGGAGTGCAAGCCATAGTTCAGCATTGTTACCTGTGAAATTATAAATCTTATTTGAGGACAAAAAGAATAAAAAATCCTCCAAGAGTCTATTCCCAGACCCAGTGTTTTGGTGTTTATGAAACACACTTGTACAAAACATAGCTAACAACAGCTGTTGCAAAACTGCTGGGGGAAAAAAAAAACAAAATTCTTCCCTCTCAATACTGTGCTTAAGAGATTTACATGACATTTTTGCAAGCTAATGTTAATGTCACCATGTTGCCAAGGTTAGTGTTGCTATAATCTTTGTCTTCTAAGGACACACAGAGCAAATGTCATCCATCTGACCCTCTCTGTGTGTCCCCCTGAGGGATCCCTTGGTCGCCAGTATTTGCAGTAGTGATGCTCACCTCTGTGGAAAGGGGAGGTGGCAGCAGTGCAGGACCAGGACCCACACCCAAGCTCATCTACCCAAGAGCAGATGAAGGTGACACCACCACTTTCATCACCTCCTCTCAGTTCCCAGCTTCTTAACAGTTCCCAGTGCAGGGATTTGAATGTTGCTTCTGCCTGCTCTTCTCCTACTACTTCCTCAGCAATATGCTGCGTGATATTTTTAGGGTGCATGTGAATGAACTGCATCCATCCCACTCGGAATATTGGCATATGTTCAAGCTGCCTTCCACGAGGTACAAGGTGACTTTTGAGTGATACTTCAGGCTCTCTGCTTCTTGTATTGTTTCATTTCACACAGGACACATTGGTTAATTCCCTAGGCAGCAGTACCATTTTGGTTTGTTTTCACTTGATCCTTTTAAGGAAGCCCTCTGTGTAGACAAAGGGTTATGTCTTACGGATATGTCTGTAGGTAATCTCTCTGCCCATCACAGCTTTTTGGGAGTAAAAAGAAGTCAAGTGGCAGTGAATCTACACAATCAATGCTGTTTTCACATCCTATTGATTTCAAAGCACAAATCCATACCATTTAATGCTGGTAAAAAAAATCTCTGCTGTGGGCTTTAGGTATCATTCAACAGTAGAAAAGAAGAGGGATTTCATTCTTGCATGCAGCAGCATATTCCTGTCTCAATTCCTAATTTTTGCAGAAACTTTAATGATAGAGTGTGGCATGAACTGGCTTACTTCAAAATCTGGTCATCTTTCTGCCAGTCAAAGAGTGGTAACATATTTTATCATGTGAAGTGTATTTTGCACTAATATTCCCTTCTGTTTTATTTTTTATTTTTTGTTTTTTCTCCCATTATATTTGCTTGGAGGAGCTTGAAGACTCCTCCTTTGTTAATTAGGTGTATTCTTTTATCTCTGTCACCACAAGCAGCTCACAAGAGTATTGGCCAAAAGTTACAGTGACAAAATTGTCTGTACTAATGTCTTTGAAAAGTAGATTTTGAAATCATCTAGATCCTCATAAATGGGATCGATACAAGGATAATCAAGCCCACTAATTAGCTTGCTTTTACCCAGTCTTAGCATGTAAAGCAAGGGTGTGAAACATGAACATGTTTTGTGAGGGCTGTGAATGGTTTAGTGGTGGAGAGCAGAGGTGCTCTGGAGAACCAGCCTAAAAGGAAGCTGCAACACTGCTCATGGCAATCACAGGACACAGATCACAGGAACCAGTGAAAACAATTTTTAAAATGCAGTTTGATTTATTCTTGTGGGATTACAGATATCATCAAATGATGTCAGAAAGACCAGTCTGTGGTAAAAGCAAAAACATTGATGTATATATTAATGATGGATTTGGTCTCTAATCCATTAAGAAATCCATTTTAAATTTTAATTTTTTTTTGGTATTCCTTAATTGCACAGAATCTCAAGTGATGGAAAAGGCATTTAGGAGATCTTGTCAGAAGCATTCTGGAGGTTTTG
>VZTT01042794.1:83522-94009 GCA_013400855.1 Buphagus erythrorhynchus | reverse complement strand
ACCTCCACCATTTTTAGTATCCAAGATGCTAGAAATTTATTTTCTCACACAACTTCATGTTTTATTTTTTCAGACCACACTTCCCACTGACTGTTTCAGTTGCAAGTGCTCACTTATGTAAATATAGCTCCTGTTTGAGTAACCATGAAATGAGGAAGATGAACTTAATGACCACTTACACAGAGCAGGTACAGGAAAAAGTACACAAACAAAAACTTTCTAACAAAAAAAAAAAGTGACAGAATACTACTCTATAAAGGTAACACCCAACTTTTCAAAGTGCAGGCTTTTTTTTTTTCCCTCATAACACATTGGAAAAAGGAAAGCAAAGGTCCTCCCAAAAAAAAGTCTGATTCACTGTCTAATATCAATTCACACTCCTAGTCTGTTGACTGAACAATGAAGGTGTCCCAGGGGAAAACCAAATGTGTTTGACCACATAATTAAAAACAGCATCACTGTGCATGAACACCAAGGGGGTAAATGGTGGTTGCTCGATCATCTCTACTTTTTCCATTTCTCCTGTCTTCACAGCCATAAGACTCATAATAAAATACCTTGTGTCAAGTTTTTTTGTCAGCATTGTTTAAAACAGCATTAAACAATCTTCCCCAAAGCTCTTGTCTCTTGAGCTGCCAGACCAAAATGATGTTGCAGAACAGATTAGCTGTTAAAGGGGACACTGGAACACCACTGGAGGTGTCAGCGTTCAAAAGGGGAGAGGAAGAATGAAATTCATCAATCTTGAGCTCTAAGACAGCCACATTTTTAAGGTTTTTTTGTTAGTGAGGTTTTATTTGCCATTAGTCCACTTTCTTCAGAACATGAGGAAGTCACTTGGCACATGCCCTGGCCCCAAGCACTGGAAATCAACAGGCACAGAGCACACAGTCTGCAGCTTGGCATCTAAGTCTTTAAATCATGATTAAGCACCAAGTGCTACCAAGGTATTCGCGGTCCTATGAGTCTAAGTGATACAGCTTCACTAATTTGTTCATCAGATGGAAAAACTCTTCAGCTTAACCTCTCTTCCTAAACATTAAGCTGCTCTGCTGAGCAGCAGAGGTTGTAGATCTTTGAAAAGGCAATGGTAAGAGATGAGGTTTCTGTACAAAGAAAAGAAGCGTTCCTAAACTCTTCCTGAAAAAGTAACTGAACTATTTTTGTTTTGATTTCTGAGCCAGCAGGGGATATATCAGCCTAAATTACCATGCTGAGAAAGCAGGACAGACCCTCAGACTAAGCAGCTGTAGTTTGCATACAGTATCAGTGGGGGAAAAAAAGTCTTTTGAAAGGAACCAGTCAGCTTTATATACAAAATTTACACTCACCATCTATTAAAATAATACAGCTCACAGATAGTTTTGCTGTGGACTGAACAACAAATTCAATTGATAGGAAAATGAGCTATTAGGGAACTTAATAGGCTTTATGCAGAAGGCTCTGCTACATAAATATACATAATTACTGCTTTCCTTTTTGCATTGTGAAACGATTAATATAGTAGCTTTCACGCAATAGTTCAAATTATTTGCAATAACATTTGTAATAAGTGTTCTCTATACCTCTACATCCAGAAAACTTCTTGGTTGAGCTTGACACAACATATTTAACAACTGAAGAATTAACTCCTCCACATACTGCAATGCATCTTCAGTAGAGGAAAGCTTGGGATGGACTTGCACCTGAACCTATAGGAAAGAGAAGAATTCAAGCTTTGAGTTTTGTTCTTCCCCAAACCTGCTTTACCTGCAGAAAAAAAACAAAACTACAAAACCCAAGCCAAACAGCCCAGAAAAATACAATAATGTAGCTCTGTTAAGGTCCATCAGACAAGCCTGAGTGAAACACTCACACCTGACAGAAATATGAATCTCCAAGGCTTTATGTACTCAAATCACTATAAATTATATTTAATGTCAAGAAAATGATTAATTAATAACTGTGTTTAGAAGTGCAATTAGGAAAACTTTTAAAGCTCTTGCATATACCTATCTCTTTCCACTATCTCTTTAACTACTGTTTTTACATGAGGTTTCAGCAGTGGGAGTTTTCCCCCTTTCACACAGTCTATAATAACAAAATACAGAACATTTTTCACAGAGCACACTACACAAAGAATGATATCAGCAACATTTATTACTTCAAATTATTTAATCCATTCTCAGTTAGCACTCATAAGATTGGCTTAGAAGTTTGTTTCCATAGTGTTGGTTTTTTTTTTTTTTTAATATGTCAGCTTCTACAGTAAAAAAAGCACTTCAAAAAAGGCCACAGTGTTGTCCTGGCATTAAGTGCCAGCTGAGAGATTTTGGAAATTTGGTCCCAGTATGTTTACTTGTATGTCATAAGTGTGTCTAATTTCTTACTGGTGCAAATTTAACAAGGGACAATCCCCCTTGCTCCTTCCATTTTTTTTCCCAGACAATCATGTAACTTCTGAAACCTGAGGTATACTTTTTCTTTGCACTTCTGTAGTTCACAAATTAAGACAGTTTAAACCATCCTAAATTTCAGGTACACAAAGCTCAGTGCTGCAGAGCTTAAACAGACAGTTTAATCTCAGTCCTACACTGATGGCAAATATTATGACAGAGCAAGCTGACTGCTGACTTTCGCAATGCATCTGTCAAGCCCCAATTTCATCATTTTACTGTTCCCCTGCACACAACTCAAAATGCCTTCAGTTCTCTCAGTCACTAACACAAGAGCCTAACAACTCTGAAGCAAAACCCAACAATCTGCCTCATCCAAATGTTAAACCCATGTCTATATTCAAAAAATGCTGCCATAATTATTTAATTTCACACCTGAGCCTTAATTCCTGATTGCAGTTATAGCAAGAACTAAATGTTATGAAGTTCAAACACACAACAGCCTCAAACAGAAATCCACCTGCCTGCTAAGGCACTCATTAGTCTGGAAGCTTCATGTCTGGGCATAGTCCTGGTGCTCACTTAACTGCTGTTGAGACTCAAATACACTGGATCACGTGTTTGGCTTCTTGCAGATTGCACACCCTTACGCAGCAGGTCTTAAACACCTCCAGAAGTTTTTCAAACTTTTTTAAACTTTTTAAACTTAAAAGCAGTCTGGCAAAAATAGAACGGAAGAACTTCTCTCCATCTGACTAGCTAGCACAACTATTTTGATTATGCCAACAGTTTCACTTTTCCTAAGAACTTCGCTATCCACAGCTAGTGTGTTTGTGGAGCTACACGAATAACAGCATGCCAGGCAGTCCCAAACATTATTTACAATTCAAACACTGACATCTGAAATACTGTACCGGCTTGGAACACCTGAACACCAGAAATTACAGACTTGCCAAAGTAGTCTCTTAAAGAGCAGTGTTGATCTGAGCCGTCTGGAAGATGCTGCCTTTAATGTGTGCTTTTTTAAAAGCAGAACTGAACAAATTTGTATTACAGTCTCCCTATATTATACTCCAGCACTTTGTGTTTCACGAAGTGCTAAATTACCAAGTCAACTCAACAGTAAAAATACAGAGCACAATGAACTGGAGTGATGAAGAGCAGCTCTATTTTCTCCTTTATTTAGAAAACAGACCAGACTTTAATAATCTCATTACAACTCCTTTGGTCTGTAACACAGAGCCTATAAGAATAAGAACAAACAAACAAAAATACCACATCAGGCCATAACCTGAAACATTATCCACAGTCAGCCAAAACAGAGCCAACAATGACAAACTACTCCAAGTTCAGGAGATAAAAGTTTCAGACATTTTCCTTAAGCATTTCTGTCTGGAGACAGTGATACCATCCTTCCCAAAGGCCACTGCCCAGCTCCACTTTAACTGAACACCCACCTTGGCAGAAGAAAACATCATGAGTTGCCATTGGCTTGCCAGCACAGCTTATCTATATTAGGCAGATGGCAAATAACCTTCATTGCAACGTGACACTTAGTATCAGTTAGGGTTCAAAGTCATAAGAGTGAACAAAAGAAAACAACCAGACTAACAAGGAAAAATACAGCAGAGTTGGGTGCACAATTATCACAGAAATGCATAATTTCAATATCTGCACTACCGTAGTACCCAAAGGCTCAGACTGAGAATGACAGTGTTATTTGAGGGTACTCAGTACAAGTCCCAAGTCCATTATCTAAGACATGATGCAAGGCCGGGTAAGATGCAAGATTTAATAAGAGAACACAAGAAATGGGAACATCTGTTAGCATAAATCATCACATGATTAGTTTCAAAAGAAAAAAAACGAGAAGATCCAATTACCAGGGGCTTTCCATCTTTCTCATACAGTCATGTCAGATTTTAAATTAAAAAACCTGGGCCACCCTACCCTGCCTTACCACCCTTGAAAAGGGGGAGTATGGCTTGAATCCCAACAGATCCTTCAATCCTACTTAGGAAAACACATGATAAAAACAGACTAACAACTTCTGAAGTGTCGTGATGTTTAGATCACATTCTTATCTAAACATTTAACCTCTCCCTTAAATAATGACAGAATCATTCCCTTCCTGCCTACACACACAATAAAATTACTATATTATGATAAGGAAAATTACTAAAAAAGCAGTTTAAAACCTTTTAAAAGAAGCTTCAAATCTTCAAAATACCCCAACAAATTCCAAACGGCTAATACAACCTACATCAGCTATAAATCCCTGCAACCATGGCTGTTTTCACTCAACTCATGTATTCATTTTTTTGAATATCCAATCTTCTCAATCTTTCCTAATTCTCAAAAGAGAAATGACCAGAGTTTTCTTTATTTAAAGATAAGCAGAGCCAGCATTTCTTGAACAGCTTTTCAGAATCTGCTTAAGAACATGAGCAGAGACAAACAGTGTCTGCTTAAAAAAAAATAAATTATAACACTTAAAGAAAATCCTACAATAGGAACACTTGGGTTTTTTCCTCCCCTGCCTTTTTTGTCCTTTTCCTTTAAAATCCACAAAAGCAAAGAATTTCTATCAGGAACAGTAAGAGTTTAAAAATTAGGCAGGCATAAATCTAAACCAGCAGAAAAAGTCAACGAAACCAACAACAAAGAAGGAAGTGATTAAATGCATAATACAAATATAGCTGTTCTTTATAACCCATCGCAGCTTATTTTACATAAAGTCTTCTCACACCATTTTTTTTTCAAACTCTCCATAATAAATTAGAATATAAACATTCCCACAAGCCTCATGGGAAGCAGTAGGAACTTTAAACCAAGCCCTGAGAAACTTTTCATTTAAAGGATTGCAGATTAAACAGCTTCAGTTGAGACAGGGGCTTGGCCTCCCAACATGTCCAACACAATAACCCCTAGGCTGGTCACAAGATGACCCAAACCCCAGTCTAGAATGACACTCAACAGCTTGTTTTGCATTAGAAAGAGGTGTTTGATAATAGATAAGAAAGAAAGACACAGTGAATTTAACAATCTGAGTGATAATGAGTAATACATCCTCAGCAACAGTTTTCAATTACCTCTTCCTCAGCGGCCTTGAGAAAAAGCACAACAGGTGGCTTGTAAGCGGAAAAATTTCAATTCAGGATGAAAAAATCTGTCTCCAGAGACTTCTTAAAGCAACTTTACGTTACATAAACACCAGCTTTATGCTCCCAAAGCATCATGAATAATCAACACAATCAGGTTCACAGTTGTTCGGTTAAGTACAGAACACACCAGACAAATCCTGCAGCTTCAGAGAACAATACCCAACCTGAGCCCATCAGGAACAGAAGAAGCTCCAGCAGCTTCAGAAAACAGCATAAAAAAGGAAACAATTCTAAAGGAATTCTAAAGGAAATAATTATAATGCTACACAACAAACTGAAATAAAAATGAAGCATCAACTGCAGGTTACAGATAATTTTTTCATAACTGGGCAAGACTACCCCTGTACTGGGATTCTGGCAAGAAGTCACAGTATGAACCAAAAAACATCTCCTGCTAAAGAACAATTGTACTTCACTGGTGAGCATGGGCTGTGCTGCCAGTCTGCCCTGGTGGCAGCTGAAGGGCTTGTAAAAAAAAGGGTCTAAAGGGAAAAAAATCATCGTATTTATCACATCATACTGATCATGGAAGAAGTTTTGTGGTGAGACAACATGCCAAGCCACCCTCCAAAGCATTATCAGAGAGCATAACATTTGACTGACTATAAGTAGCTTTTTAAACTGAAAATTTTCTAAACCTTTGCTGTTCATGCAATGGATTATTAGTAGAAATAATCCATTGTAGAAATAGATTTGGCAACACAGGAGATTATTCTGACGAGAGTTTTCTTCAATTCAGCACCTTCGAAAGTCTTCGCTAATACTGTAACTCCCATTTTTACTCAACATACCTTTTCTTTATTTTCCCTCAATGACTAAAAATCCACTGACAAGCTTATCACTAAACACTCCAGGACAAAGTACTTTATGTAAACCTTGCATGGATGAGTGTTCTTATAGAGTCAGCATTCCTTAAAAAGCTTTTCCTTCTATTCTTGTACATCTCTGCCAATATTTGGTAACCCTGACTGTGTTTTGGTACCTTGAACAATTAAAAATACAGTAAATTAAATCAAATACAAATGTCTTGGATGCACTCTTCAGCAACAATTCATCAAGGATGCAGGACTTGAATTTTTGCTAACGTTTCTGCTGATGTCTCAGAAGGGCAGTAGTATTACACTGCTCCACTGAGCAGGTGAAAAAAACCATGCAGTAAAGACTTGAACCGTAGGAGATTCTTAGTTTTATCCTCTGCAGCCATCAGAAGAACAGAAGACCCAAAGTGATCAGAAATTAGGAAAGCTCTACATCTTGTGTGAAGCAATGCTACGAGTAAGAAGTGCCATTCTGAGTAGCAAGTGGCAACTGGTTTGTCACCAATTTGAAGAGCCAGGTAATTAAAAAGCAGGTAGAAATATCTTTATCAGCAGCAGCTTCCTGAGAACTCTGTAGTGACTGAAGCAGCTTTTCCACTAAAGGTCTAGATGACTGACCAGATGACACATGGAGTCCCTGGAAGCACGCTATCTGAAACACTTTCCTTAACTGAGGAAGCAAATCCCTTCAGCTGCCAAGCCACACCAGTCAAATCATTCTGACCACAACAAATTCCAGCAGTACCCCTGAGTAATTGCTCAACTGATTCAAAACAACTTGAGGTATGCAAAGAGCAGAACATTCTTTTGTTTTTCTCCATTATCAAATGGCTGAAGGTATCCATCAGTAAGGATGACACGCTTCCTACTGCAAAAACCAATGAGTTAGGGAACAAGTGCATCATACAGATGCAGAGAAATTCTGACTCCATTAACAAGCCAAACCAACGAGATGAACCATAAGGAATGATGTTCAAGAAAAACTATCCAAAAGGTTATGACCAGAATAAAGTGCGTAAATTCACCAGCAGAAGAACACCAGTGCTGGAAAAGGCATCACATGGCAGGTGTCACTCCTGAGTCTCTTTTCTAAGGTGGATTAAAAGCTGTGTCTCTCTGTCTCCAGGTACCCGAGACCTCTGGTGTTTCAAATGTCTTGAATCCTTCATCTTCAGCATCTGACCTTCTGTCCATCCTTGCAACTACAATTTCAGACATCTGTTGTTATTCTTTCTTCCTTCATTTTCTTGTACTTCATCACCATGATTACTGCCTTTTGCCAGCAAAGATGCAATGCTCCTCTTTTGCAGCTTCAAAATAACTGTGACCAGGCAGAGAAGAATCTCAGTTCACATCATTTTCTTCCTAACTGAGTGCAGTGGAGCCTATCTTGACAGCATCTGAAGAAGAATCAGAAGAAAAGGGATTACATTATGATCTCAGTGGTACAAGAGCTGCTGTTTGCAAATGCAGCCGTTCAAAGCAAATACAGCTCTACTGCCAAGGTTCATTCTAATGAAACACAAAGCATGGTCTCCTAAGAATTGCCTGATGTAGGAAGAGATTTATTCTTACTCTATATTCTTGGGTTTGCTGCTCAATAAAAAATAGAATCAAAATAATCCACTGGGAAAAAAAAAAAGCTATTTGCAATGATTCAACAACACCCATTTTTTAAGAAAGTGATCCCGAGGCTGTAGTTTGAGCTCTGCATTAGAAGCCAACTCACAGCTACAAAAGGGCAATGGCATTTTAATGATTCAGTCCACATGTGGCAGCCTTCCCCAAGAGCTGCAAACACTCCGTCCTGGTATATGTGCTCTTACATTAACTTAAATGCCATTTTCCTCAATGGACCTATTAATTCAACACAGGTCTCCACAAACTATTAAGTCTAATTTCCAGCTGTGCAGGAAATCATCACAATTCTGCCTCTACAACCACCTGGTTTCAGGTGGAGTTCAGCTGCTATCACTACCTGAGAATGAGTGGCAGCACTTGGTCAGCTAAGGGAGAAGTGAAGGAAAGGTTCTCCTCTAGCAACAATGGGACACACATGAGCTTCCAAAAATCTGACTCCTACTGAGACAGCAATGCTCTGGCAATTCAGCAAAGTCACAAGGCACCAGTTTCCCTCCAGGACAGTCCAGCTCTTTGACTCCACCGGGAAATGCTTCCACTCTCTCCACTTTACCAGTCCCACATGCTGGCCTGTAGGTGCAGCTCGGGTCTTGGGGAGCTAGCCAAGGGGGCACTGACTGCAATGCTGCAATGTTGCACCTGCCTTGTGAATCATGAGAGACGATTATCAAGGCAAGTTCGTGGGTTTACCTTCCACCTGTGACACGTTCATTACTTTAGGGACCCTTATCAGGGCAAAACACCCTACTCAAAACTATCTGTACCTCTATTACATTAGGAAAATACATGACACTGTTTCTCCATTAATGAAGAAGCCAATAAGAAAATAATTCAACATTTTCATCTGCTACTTAGTTTTCCTGTAACTCAAGTATTTGGCTCTTCAGTAAAGCTGGTGGCAATCTGGACAGATTCTTTAATTCCATCTGTACAAAAACAGCAGTAGTAAGAAGAAAAACCCGAGAGAAGGTAAGAAACAGGTGGTGATCTCATGAAAAGCTGAGGTCAAAAGAGCCAACACCTGCCAGACAGTTACAAGTTTCAGTTTGAAGCCTTCAGAACTAACTCCATCTGCCTCCTGTCACCCTTCTACCCACAAAGAGAAACAGAGCAGAGGACAACAAAAGCAAGACAACTATACCTTTGCAGGGCCAGTTCATCATCCTTGGTAGCTTGTCCTTGCTGCCTTCTCCGCTGACCTCAGATTCCAGAATTCCTTTCCCCACTGCAGAATTCATCCAACTCCTTCAGGAAGCATCTTTAATGCAGGGTGACTTCACGAATGGCTTGTCCACTGGGAATAAATCTGGCACTTCAGATGTCACAAGTTATTCCAAAGTTTAACGCTTGCTCACTTTGACTCCTCACTCTGTGTACTTCAGCTGTCAGCACTGAGACTCCTTTCAAATCTGACAAACATTTGCTCCACCATGGAATAAACCACCCTCCAAAGGTATACACTCTCTGTGTTTGGGACCTTGAGCAGCTCCAGTTTCCAAGCAGGCTTCAGTTGGATGGATGGCCAAGTACTCGCAAGCATCACAAGTGAGTAGTGTGGTTAGTGCTGAAGTTTCAAGGAAACAACTATGAAGGGACAAGACATTAACAGCATGCACCATGGATGAGACAAGCAAAAAGATTTCCAAGGACTGGACCAAGCCACACAGTGCTGAAGACCAAAGAGCATGCCCAGGGAAGAGAGGCAGTACATTGCAAGAGGAAATTAGGAAGAAATACCGCATGGGTACAACTGCAGCACCCGAGACCTCTCAACCAGCCTTAGGAAGGAGCCTTTCAGACAAAAGTTGCAATTAATCCCTGTAACTAGATAGTAACTCAGAAAATGTTGCCGTGCACGAGTAAATCATGTGAAGTTCTGCAATCTGAAGCCAGTTCAAATAACAGTGTTAGAAAACTTGTTTCTTAAGCCTTCTACTTTCTGGGTTCAGACCTAAAAAGTGGAAGAGGAGCCCTCACCGTTTTTTCCTCTCTTCCGAATAAATTCTTTCCACGCCACAGGCACAAGCCTCACTATCCTGAGGGAGCAAGCCTTGCTAGTTTGTCCCCGTTAAGCCTTCTCAGCAAAAAAGTATTTAAACTAAAAGAAGGTTAACTAAAAGCCATTAGACTAGAACACTAATTAACCAAAATTCTCTCAAGAGTCGCTCATAACAATCTCCCCCCTATTCCCGGTCGTGTCACCAAGGAACACCAGCAGAAACCCGCAGAAGCACCACTTGAGACCGTCCGGGCCGAGGGGGGACGGGACTCACGTGTCCATCACAAGGCTTTTATCTACACGGCTCCGTCTGTCAGAGCATCGCCACGGCGCGGCTGCCGGGCCCCTCCGCGCCGGGGCACCCACCGAGGCAGCCGCCTGCGCTGCGGGACCGACCCCTGGCAGCCCCGGTGCCGCTTCCGGAGCGCGGGGAGCCCCGGGTGGCCCCACGGCCCGCCCGGCGCCCAGCCCGATCCCGCGCCCAGTTTTG
>VZTT01042794.1:72347-83218 GCA_013400855.1 Buphagus erythrorhynchus | reverse complement strand
GCCGCGGCGCATGCGCGGAGCGGCGGCGCCCGCGCCTGCGCCCCGCCACGCGCTGTCGCGGCCTTCCTGGCGGAAGTGACGGCGGAGGTGGGTCGGGTGCGTGCGCCCCCTGCCGGCGGGACGGTGAATGGCCGCTGCCTGGGACAGCCGGTGACCCGTGATCTGGGACACACGGGCATGGATCGGTCTGGGTACACCGGGATGGGTCTGCTGGGACACCCGGGGATGGATCGGTCTGAGATACATGGGGATCGGTCTGGGACACCCGGGGATGGATCGGTCTGAGATACACGGGGATCGGTCTGGGACACACGGGGATCGATTAGGACACACGGGAATGGATCGGTCTGGGTTAAGAACTGGCTGGATGGCCGGACCCAGAGAGTGGTGGTGAACGGTGCTGCATCCAGCTGGCAGCCAGGCACAAGTGGTGTCCCTCAGGGGTCTGTGCGGGGCCAGTCCTGTTCAGTATTTTTATTGATGACATGGATGAGGGTATTGAATCTTTCATTAGTAAATTTGCAGACCACACTAAGCTGGGAGTGTGTGTTGATCTGCTGGAAGGTAGGAGGGCTCTGCAGAGAGACCTGGAACGGTTAGATGGATGGGCAGAGTCCAATAGGATGAGGTTTAATAAGTCCGAGTCCTGCATTTTGGCCACAGTAACCCCCTGCAGCGTTATAGGCTGGGGATGGTGTGGCTGGACAGTGCCCAGGCAGAAATGGACCTGGGGGTTACTGGTCGACTGCCGACTGAACATGAGCCAGTAGTGTGCCCTGGTGGCCAAGAAGGCCAACAGCATCCTGGCCTGAATCAGGAATAGTGTGGCCAGCAGAACCAGGGAGATCATTCTACACCTGTACTGGGCACTGGTGAGGCCACACTTTCAATTCTGTGTTCAGTTCTGGCCCCTCAGTTTAGGAAGGATGTTGAGACGCTTGAGCGCATCCAGAGGAGACAACGAGGCTGGTGCAGGGCTTGGAACACAAACCCTGTGAGGAACGGCTGAGGTAGCTGGGGTTGTTTAGTCTGGAGAAAAGGAGACTCATGGGTGACCTTATCACTCTCTACAACTTCCTGAAAGGTGGTTGTAGCCAGGTGGGGGTTGGTCTCTTTCTCCAGGCAGCAACTGGCAGAACGAGAAGACACAGTCTTAAGCTGCATCAAGGGAAATACAGGTTGGCTATTAGGAAAAAGCTTTGTACAGAAAGGGTGATAAAGTATTGGAATTGTTTACCTGGGGAGGTGGTGGAACCATCTCTGGATGTGTTTAAAAAAAGAGTGGATATGGCACTCAGTGCCATGGTCTAGTTGAGGTGTTGGGCTGGGTTGGACTTGATGATCTTCGAGGTCTCTTCCAGCCTTGTGATTGTGTGTGTGTGTGTGTGTGTGTGGATCTGTCTGGAACACACGGAGATGGATTCATCCAGGCCACACAGGGATGGATCAGTCTGAGACACACGGAGATGGGTCTGCAGGGACACATAGGGATAGATTTGGCTGAGACAAGAAGTTGGACAAAAATTCCAGGAAGCCTTATGTGGATGGACAAGGAGCTCCTGGACAAGCTCAGAGACAAAAAGAAAGCCTACGGAGGGTGGAAGCAGGAGCTGTAGCCTGGCAGGAATAGAGGTTGAGCAGCCAGGGATCAGGTTAGAGGAGATAAAGCTCTGAGAGAATTAAACGTGGCCAGGAACAAGGACAAGAAGAAAAGCTTCTGCAGGTATGTGGGTGATAAAAGGAACACTATGAAAAATGAGGACCTTCTCTGGAAGGAAAGAGGAGACCTGATTACCTGAGACATGGCAAAGGCCAAAGTGCTTAGTGACTGCCCCTGTCTGCACCAGGAAGTGCTCCAGCCACACTGCTGAGTTGCAGAAGGGAAAGGCAGGATCCTGGGAGTCTGACGAATCACCTGCTGGAGAAGATCAGATTCGAGGCCATCTAAAGCACCTGAAGGTGCACAATTCCATGGGACCTGATGAGATGTATCCACATGTCCTGAAGGAACTGGTGTCTCCCTCCCCAGACAAATCTCTACAGCTTCTTCTACACCACTCATTGATGACACAGGCCTTCCTATATTTTAGGTGTATTTCCTTGGAGGGAAGCAGGAGGTTTGGTCACACTCCCCATTTTTACCAGCTGTTTTCCCATGCAGTCCTTCAAAACTCAGCAGGGCTATTGCTAAAGCTGAACCCTGTGGGGTGTAAGAAATGTCCCCTGCCTGGGGGACACATCCACCCCCACCAGCACTCACAGCATTGCTGGGCTCTCCTAAGCCCCCTGTGGCAAAGCTACAGGCAGCCAGAACTGTGCTTCACCTTGCACAGCCCTTGCTTTCAGTTAAGGGCTGTGGGATGCAGGATTTGAATCTGAAGCCTCTCTTTTATATGTTACCAGATCCAGTTTCTGACACAGACAGGCAGCGCTGCATGGAGAGATAGGCAAGAAAAAGATAAAAGCAATGTTCATTCCCCTGTGATCCCAGCTTCCAGGAATACTTCTGTAACACACACAATGCCGCTGCTTTGTTTGTTCCCTGTAAGAAGGCTCAGTTTGGGCCGAGGCCCATGCTCAGCCCCTGCACTGATCAGATTTGGCTGCCAGGCTGGTGAGTGCCTGATCCTGTGGTCACATAACTCTCCTGCCTGCCAGCAGCTCGGACCAATTGCCAGGAGCCAGCGTGGAAGGGACTAGGACGAAGAAAAGGGAGGCACAGAGGCTGTTGGAGCCATGTCCATCATCCATGGCAGAGGCCTTGCTGTAACCTCATGGTGCGTGTGATGGGGTTTCCTGTCTCTGACTGGGCTCCCATCAGTCAGCCACACACTAATCTCAATCCTACACCATGATCCTAGTCATAAGCTCCTACCAGGCATGGCTCAAGAGAATTTTAGTTCAAGGCAACTTCAGGTCTGGCAAAGGAGACCTTTTGATTTACCAGATGCCCAGGCTCCTGGGCTCAGCTGTCAGCAGAGTAGGCAAGCAGCTTGAGATGAGGGAAAGGCAGTTTTGTGACACAAACCCCAAATCCTGCAACAGAACAATTCCTCAAAAAAGCAGGAACCCTTCACTTCTTATCTTTGAGGCTGGAGAGCAGCATGGGAAAAGCAAAGCTCTCCTGATTATACCAATAATATACTGGAAAGATGCCTGCCCTAGCACAATGATCACTTCTTCCCACATGCCAATACCCTGTCCTCTTTATTTTTAGCCCTTCCAGCTGCACCTCTGCATGCATGCTTGTGCCAAAATTACTCAAGCAGAGTAAAAACCAATAGCCCTTAGCCTCTGGTGCCTATAATTCAGTAATTAGCAATGAGAAACTTGGCCCCAGCTGCTGCAGAACCCCCTCCAGGAGGAAGCACGTTCATAGCACATCAGCTGTAGTGCACTTTGTTAAATCTGAGCAACTTTCTCCATGTCCAAGTGAGGAACACTCCACAGGAGACAGGATGGAAATAGCCCTTGGGGATTTCACAAGGGTGCTGTGAAACACACACAACTTCTCCACTTTTCTGAGAATTCAGCTGCTCAGCAGTGGGGCTTGTGCCACCACCTCTCCCCCCACAGGGTGAGCTGAGGCTCAGGACAAAGAACAGCCAGGATGGGGCCAGCAGAAGCAGTGAGCTCAAGGCCCACAGGCAGAAAAATAAACCTGCTGAAAGGAAGAATAAATCAGTTTTGCAATCAACAGAGGTGGAAAAGCAGGAAATGGAGGGAAGAAACCACATAAAGTGGAATTTGGAAAGACTTAACTCAAATCCACATATCCACTGCCCAAAGGGTATTGATGCCAACCCAAACTGAGTGGAGCTCCAGCAACCTCTGTTCATACATTCAGAGACGCCCAGCTTCTGTATTTGGCACAACAATTTAATAGCAGAATTGAAAACTCAGTATGTTCCATTTTAGTCTTATGTGGAAAATCAGTGCAGGTGATAATCTAATTGTACAACATGTTAAAAAAATTTATTTTACATTATATACATTAGGGAACATATTTCAAAGCATTACCCATCACAACAATAACACAGGCCATAAATCATTTTTAATTTAGTTTGGTTTTAGTGTATATTATCACAATAAACTATAAAGAACATATACAAAAAAAGGAGTAAAATGTGTGCATTTTACTTAAAACTTGGCATTTACATACTCCACTGGAAAATAGCCATCAAAAATACTTCTGATCAAAACTAAATTCCCGTGATGCGTAGTAACCATTGTATTGTTTCAATGAGGTAGTAACTAAATTTTGGCCATGTGTTAACATCCTAAAATCAAGAGAAGTGTGAAAATGGTTATAAGGCCAAAAAAAAAGTCAAAATGGCAACATCTCTGAGCCATTTCCACAATGTGGAATGTTGCTCCTTTTCATTGTGATATGAAACTATTTAGCAAGACAAACAGTAATAACTACTTTTTATCATTGTATACACTAATAATCCAAACACCTATTGCAGAATTACAGACAGGTACCACTAGTCTGAGACTGACACCCATCCGTAAGGTATTGTTTTCAAGCATAGAGAAGTAATCATAAGGAAAGTTTTAATTAAATATAAAAATACAGGTGTTTTAACTGGTTGGTTTCACAAAGAAATCTACCCAAAAAAAAAAAAAAAAAAAAAAAGGAACTTTGAAGCCCAAGTCATATCCACAAAGTCACAGCTCACCTTTGTGACTAAATACATCACATCTCAATACATTGTGCAAACATGAACACCAGTGTGTTGTATTGAAATTAAAACAAGATTGTAATCTGATTACAGCCTTGGTTACAATTTCTAAAAGTTAATATTTATTTGTATTAGTAAATTACATATAATAAAATACAATAGTGTTGCTAAATGTACTGTATTTGTTGCTAGAATCCCACTTCATAATAAACACAGGAGACATCCTTATAATAGTACCCCAATTTAATTTTTGCACCCTCAGTGACTTTTACACCTGTACAGGTAAGACACTTGTACTTAACAGGAGGACCCCTATCTACAGAAAGTCAGTGTTGGGCTTCAGCAAGAAGTTTTACTGAAAAATACTGAATATGTACAAAGATTACATAACAGTAAATTAAGCACTTCTGTGGAATTATAATGCTTCTGTGTCCATATCACAAACAATTCTTGTCTTCCTCTCATGCCATAATAAATTATAAAGTAACTGAAATGGGATTACTGCAGCTTTTGTGCAATTCCAGCCAGTCACGAGTGCTGCTGCAGTAGGAGTGTTCTCCTCACAGTGAGCTGCCTGCCATGTGCTGTTCTCAGTAGCTGTTCTCATGCCCTGCCAGGATATACAAATTGCTGTTGGCTGTCGGGTTGTCCGTCGGCCTGCTCTCCAGCACTACGACCCTAAAATGGAAATTTAAAAAGCCACAATGTCAAGTGATCCTTAATTTAAAAACAACCCTGGGTATAATTAAATATTCTTTCACAGGATCCATCTCACTGGTTTGCCATTTCTCTTTCCCTAGATTCCTTTAGTCCAAAAGCCCTTCAAACCAATGCCAACCTCAAAGCAACCTCACAGTCTTGTCCAGACAATGTCTCCAAGGATCTCCCACAGCCTCTCTGGGTTCCTGCTACAGTGCTGAACCACCCTCATCATCATGTTTATCCTTTTTATCCATCTGGAAATTCCCTTGCTGCAATCCTGTACCCCTGTTGATGAGGGCTTCTGAAAAGGGCCCATCACTTCCCTACTGGGCTTGTGCTTTCCTGGAGCTTTGCAAAGTGAACCCATTCATCAGGCTCCAGTTCTGAGAGTTGTTAGTCTGTCCCTTGCCATAGGAACGACAGATGAACAAAGCTGATTCTTCTGTGAGCATTTCTAGTTAATCCCTGAGTCCATGTAACCTAATCCACAGAAACTTCCTTCAGCTCTGAAAGTCCCAGAGCCAAACGTTTACAGGCAAAGAGAATCCCAAGGAAGGAACTGCTATGTGAAGAGTATTTTCTCTTATTTTTTCTTGCCACCCACTTTTGGTCAGCATTGCAGACAAGAGACTGGGTTACATGGGCCTGCAACTGCAAAGATCATAAGGGATGTCCTAGATCAGACCTTTCTCTTCAAAGAAGAGAAATTAGCTGTCACAATTTTGTTTCACAAACTATTTAGAATTTTTTCATCAGGCAAGAACTGCTAAAACTGCTGAACAGACCAGGATGTTCATGATTGACTTCTCCTCCACAAACATCCTGAAGTGAAGGCAGAGTGTGCGAAACTCAAATCCATCTCTTGTGCATTCTGACAGGAAAGGTTGCTTGCTGGAAAACTATGGCTCAAAAAACCTGACCTCTACTCAATGTGCTCCACAAAGGGAATGACACCTCATGCCATGAGGCAGTTCCCTGCTCATGAGGAGAAAGCATCACACAAGCTTTTATTAGTAGACTGACATCAGGTTTTTTGCTTCTCAGAACACCAGCTCCTATGTACTGCCTAGGAAAGGACTTGTAGAAAAAGGCTTCACAGCTCAAGCACAAAACAGGACAAAGCAGCAAGGAAAAGGGTATATGAAGAAATTGGAATTGATGTTTTTTGCAGTGCCAAGTTTTCAAAGATTCTCTTAGACCCGAGAAACTATTAGAGCAAGCCAGAAATAGATGGGACCACATTTGGGGAAGATGGCATTTTCACAAGGCAATTTTTTGCAATGTTTTTCTAAGATGCCACATGGGTTTACTGCAAGCAGCGTACGACAGAGGCAATTCTCAAAAGAAAAGTTAAAGCCTATCTTTGCAGTTCTTGTGAATTCATTACTGGTGAAACTGTCACATCAGCATATACTCCCCTAAAGACATAACTGCTGCTGCTTCTGTGGGTCTTAGAGAAGTACAAAGTTCAACACCAGGGCAGAGAAAGTTGAGGAAGTCAGTGACACTCGTAAAACAGCAGCTGGGTCACACAGACAGGGTTTTACTGTCCTGAAAGCAGATGCCAAAGAACAGCTACCCTGGGAGCTATCAAGAGCTCTTACAAGACCTGAACTGTCATGTTGAGAGAACAACTGGTAGATTTTCTTTCTGTGAGTGAAAGTGAGATATTTAAATTTTTAAAGTATTTTTTTGCATTTATCCCCAGAGGCAGATCTTGATGAGCTACCGCAGCAGAACATCTGAAAGTAAAGATTTCACCAAGTTAAACGAAAGCATTACAATATAAAAAGGAAAACACTCCTGGAGATTGTGACTGCAGCCAAGTAAGAGCTTCTTGCATGGCTGAGTACTTCTGGAAGCCCACGAATACTTTTAGAATTTTTTTTTTTTTTTTTTTTTTTTTAAAGAGGACACAACAAANTAAGAGAGAGAAAAGTAAAAGCAAAGGACTGGAAGGTAGACATGTACACAAAGAAATGTCTAAGATGCCTAATAAAGAATTTGCAAGAAACATGCAAAAAGAACTTTTACAAGGTAGGAGAACACACATTTTTCCTTTATTTTAGTATGTCCTGTTTACTTCTCATCTTACCTGTCAGATCCCAGAAGCCTGAATATTCTTGTATTATCAGAAATTTCTTGTGTGATCTAGACAATAAAAATAAATATTTACATGTTAAGAGCACATTTTCTTTTTAACATCAGTCAAGAGAAAAGAATTGACTGTGACTGATGTTAACAACTGACTGCCAATTCAAATCCAATAGAGATTATAATGCAACTGTCACTTTTAACTGAGATAGAAAAGTTTTCTCTAATTCCTCCCACATTACATGAATTCCTCTGGTAGTAACTACAAGCACAACAGTGGGGCTCAGCTTGGTATTTGAGTTACCAGTGCAATTCTCTTTACAGCCATGGCTGAAAGAGATAGGGTGCAATTAGTGTCACTCTAGAGTGGATATCCAAAAATGGGTCAGGAAAATCACAGATAAAACACATTTTGTTGAAATGCTGAATTATAGTAAGAATGCACTAAGTTCATATTCTGAAAACCTTACCAGAGAAACATAATCTAATCTGTGGTACTTATGTCCACTGCATAAAGAAAACTTCATCTTTTGACATTTCAGACAAGTGCAACAGACCTGAGTGTTCTGTTGGTGAATTGTGCTTGTGTGATACATCTTTATGATCATATGAATATCAAAGCACCCAGAAAACCACCATGTTCATCAGTGAAGTCAACCAAAGCCCAGTGCATATGCCAAAGGGTATTTAGTCACTTTGTGAACAGGCAGCACTATTTACAAAGCTCCTCTTCTATACAGCCAAATTTAACACTCTCGGGGAAAGTAGATATTCTTATCTCCTTCCCAGATCCTAGTAATGTTAGCTGACTTAGTGAATTCACTTCTGGTGCAGAGAACTTTCAAGAGAATTTTAATTCATAGCAATGAAATCCTTAACTTTTCTAAGAAAATTAATTTCTGCTTTCTGTGAGGCTAAGGCAATACAATCATTGTCCAAATTTTGAGCTTCTTGTGTCAGAATTCACAGTTCCCTCTTTCATTTTTCACACTAGATCAAACCACTGTGGAAGGTCACAGTTGTGGAAGGAAATAACTTAGCAAGCAGCTCAAGTCATCCTCAATTAGGCCAACTGTATTAGAATTGGGAATCTGAACAATGTCTTCAAAGAAAAAAATGTTGCAAGTCAGTCAGCTTTTTGTCCCATGCAACAACTTCCTACCTATTACGTAGTATAAAATTCCCCATAAGTAACAAATATGGTCAAGACCTGAGCCTGGCCCTGAAGGCTTTTCATATTACAGCAGAAAATAGGTTTATTTCTTTTAAAAGCTGAAGCTAGTGGGACAGCCAGAAGAGGTAAGAAATTTAAAAAGGCCCAAAAGCTCACCCTAGACATGTTCTGCAGAGAAAAAGTTTCAGGTGGCTTGCCTTCTGTGAACAGCCCAGTTCTGCCTTCAGTTCTTCATCTAGGTTATGGCTTTGGCTTTACAGCAACAAAGCAAGCCAGTGTCCCTGTGGCTTTACAGAAACAACAAAATGCATGCATTTGGGCTGCAGCACCCTCAGACATGGCCTCTCCAAGCTGGAGCAGAGCCACTGAGTACCAATGGGTAGAGCAATGCACAAATGCCACAAAAAACATCTGCACCTTGGAAATAAGAAGCACTTTGACTCCAGCCTTTTGTTGGCACAGAGCAGGCTCACTGTCAGCACAGACTTGCAAAGGCTTTGTGCAAGTCAGTGTAGTAGTGGAACAATGTGGGATATCTAAACTTGGCATGGTGTGACTGTGTGTACCTTAAAATACAATCAGTCATAATGAGTTCAATTTCTCACCCAGTGAAACACTGATGGAACAACTGGTAAAGTCTGTAAATATTCATTAATAACCAAATTAAAAGACTCATTAAATTCCTACAAAATACAGCATTTCCACTAACAGGTACACAAGGTTTTAGCAAGCGGAAAAAAACCTATTTGGGAAGGCAGTTATAATGGTTTAACTACCTCTGTAAATCACATCAAATGGTCTAGAAAAGGGATTACAAGGAGATTTTAGGAAAAAACCAAACAAACCATGTTTAGGTCAATCTGGTATTTTTCTACTGAAGATGGAAAATATTTCTTGTGAAAGCTGGGCAATTCTTCAATGTATTTGTAAGCCAAAAGAACAGGGAAGAGACTAAAAAACATCAGGCAACTCATTTGACACTGTGACAAAAAGCTAAAGTTTAGCAGTGGAACCACTGGCAAAGCCCAATTTTTTGCATCCATATGTGACATACTAAGGACCTGACAGTGGTCTTCAAAGCAATTTAAGGTGAAGATTAATATTACCAAGAATTAGGCTTGGATATTTTCTGTGGCATTTTGGCCTGGTCTCTTGTTTCTGCTTTGCTTGTTAGAACTGAGGGGGTTCTTGTACAGCTCCACCAATGCTTCATAGCTAATGAAACAAGCTGAGAATGAGACTCCAGCTTCTAGGTCTAACCTAGGAAGTAACTGATACGTTTCACTCCTTTTCAGACAACAGCATTGTGCATTTCTCCTCCACGTGGCTTACATTAGAAGCCAGAATTTGAAGTACAATGTAGTACTCACCTCATTTGATCTAAAACTCCTTCCTTGCATGCCGTGTTTCCAGAATGCTAACACACTGTCTTGTAGACAGACTAGTAAGAAAGAACACTGAAATCAGTTTTGAGGCATCAACTCAACTCTTGCTTTTAAGGCCAAAAGCAAAAGGTTGTATTTTTGAAATCTATACGAATATGTTCCATTGTATGACATCCACGCACTCAGACTGTGGAATGTCTCCCAGGAATCACTGAACCTGCCTCAAAATCAGCTGCATTTATACTTTTATTTATTTAATGAGCAGAGTTTGAAAACATTTCCACCTAACCAGAAAGTGTTCTAAATGTCTAGTACTAAATGTGTCATTTTCTTTGAACAGGAAATCCCTTTATACTTGCAGACAACATATATGGAATTTTAACAGAGAAGTTCCAGGAGTGTCTTTGGAGACACTGCCAGGACATTATAGGTCACTGGAAGTTCATTTTTGACTAGCAGGGTGAGGACTACAGTACATGCAGAGGTCCTAGAGCGAGAAGCTTCAAGTACATTGAATCCTTCCTTCCCCCCATTCCCAACCATCAAGAGCCATAAAGTATTATTTTCAGTGGCATTGTTTTCTTGTCCTCTTCTCTGAGGGAGGTTATCTTTGGAGGGCCTGAAACTTTAAAGCTTCTCCTCAGAAATAAACTCCCTGCAACTCCTGACGATTTTAGAACCCACTGTTCCTCCCTCTTCGGGTGCTACCCTTCATCTGTGCATACATCCCTCCTACCCCTCTTTCAATAGCAGGTGGTGCAATCCAGGTACGTAATTACTGGAGAATCGCCAAAATAATCTATTCCTTCTGTTTCACAGATTTAATTAATT
>VZTT01042794.1:13533-38354 GCA_013400855.1 Buphagus erythrorhynchus | reverse complement strand
AAAAAAAAAAAAAAAAGACTGTCAGAGAACTGTAAACATTTGGAAAGTATTCACTAGCGTGCAGGAAAGTATGAAGATGGGATGAAGTAACAGAATGTCTATCTCTTTTCTCTTATTTATTAAACACTTCAATCCTGTGCTCTTTATCATCTTACATAAGCAGACTACTTTTTCCCAGCTGTTTGAGCAGAGAATCAGAAACTCTTTGACAAAACTGTAAGTGAAATCAAGTTTCAGAGTATTCTAAGATGGAAAAATCTGCAAAAAACACAAATCAAACCATTGAACAAAAGCAACTACAGGATCATTCTCTCCTACACAGGTATAAAATATTTTTTATTAATGTTTTCTTTGCAGATGGAAACGTAACTCCACAAAGAAACATACAGCAGAATGCATGACAGAACTCAGGACTGGAGAAGCAGACCACATTTACTGTTTCAAAATTGTTGAGGAATAGCAATGAACAAAATTTTGAAGTATTGAAATCTCCTTCTCTTCAAGCTTCCCTTCCCAAAAATATAATGATTTTTGCTAAATGCCTGTATGAGTGACAGAGCAGCACTTTACTAAAAGTAAAAGCAACCCTTGAGACTATTCCCAGATCACAAAAAATCCTGAGGCTCAATAAATCACAATCATTTAGTTTCGCTGACAAAAAAAACCTTAATCTGATCCTATGATTAAAAGATATTCTTACCTCAGGATCATCATCATCAAAATCATGGTAAGTGGAATGATCAGGATTATTCATTTTATCCAAAAGTTCAATGGCAAGACTTCGATTTAATGGCTGGGTAACAAAGGGATGCTGAAAGACAGAGAGAAACCCAGAGATTTAAATTCTAGACACTCACATTAAGCATATTTTAATTTTATAACTTGAAAAAAACTCTCTCATACATAAATTTATACCTGTAGCAACTTTTCAGCTGTAGGTCTTTTTTTAGGATTTTTTGTAAGTGCCATTTTCACAAAATGATGGAAACTATTGGACCTGTAAAACCAAGTGCTAAACATTAAAGTCATTTTCCCAATACAGTACATTCATTATCTACTGAAACAAAAAAGTACTTACCATTTCATTTTGTCCTTTAATTTAGGAGGCTGGAAGTTGCTTTTTGTCATTAGAAAAAGTGCTCTGAAAAAAAAGAACAGCATTTCTATGGTTATGCTGCAATACATGTGAGATAAATTATTAAACACTTCATTTAACAGCCAGGAAGAAGCCCCATCAGTTTAACAGATTCAACAAGGACTTTATACACATAGGCACCAGAAGGAGTTGTTAAAATTTCTGTCCTGTTCACTCACAACACTCACAGCCCAGTTCCCCTGCAGTCCACCCAAAACCTACAGGCACACACAGCCATTTCTTCAAATGGATTATTTAATTAGCTGCATTTACCCACCAAGCTCTAACCCGTCACTAACCTCATTGGATGTAGGTCAAACATTGGAGGCTGAAGTTCAGCAAGCTCTATTGCAGTTATTCCAACTGCCCACAGATCACAGAGTTGGTTATAGCCACCTTTCCTTTCTACTGCAGCAACTTCTGGTGCCATCCTGAACAGTAAAAGACATTTTTAGGTAAACTTCTCACCACAAATCGAACATTCTTTGCACACATAGTATTCTCTTCCTTAAAGCTCTCAATCTCAATCAATAAGGACACAGTATATATATACACACAGATAAGAGTGCGTGTAAAAAATCATATGATGCACACCTTAAGTTTCCCCTCAGTCATCTTCTAGAAACTAATAGTCAGTTTCTAAAATGGTCATTTAGGAGTAAGTGGATGAAATCAATCTCTCAGACTAAATACTGCTCATCAGCCAAAAAGACTGAAGTATAATTATTCAACTACAATAAAACCCACATAATATTTACACATTGTCCAGAAAGTGACCCACTGACTTTGAAGAAAAGAATTCCAACAAGAGAAAAAGCAACAAAATGTCAGCTTTCTTGTATCCTGAAAGCACGAGACTCATTGTCACCTCTGGATAGAGCACTCCTTGCTTGTATTGTAAAGTCTGTCTCACTCATGTCAGGTGACCTCTTTAAGTCAACGAAGTGGTTTCACACTCTCAGGTGGCAAAAATGAACAAACATAACTGGCACATAAATAGGAATATCTAGAGGAAATTATTCACTTGGAATTGTCATGTGTTTTGAATGGCCAAAGTGATTTATGAATTTGATTGTCCTGCATAGCCCTACAAGGTGGCCAACATGTCAGTATTTCTTAGCTTTGAGCTTTATCCAGATCACCTGAAAAGTAGCACAAAATAACTCAATAAATGTAACACAGATGAAGTTACTTAGAGAGTGCTCCAGTAGATCAGCAAGCAGCATCTCAACTGATGCATTATTCAAATACGGAAGTCCTGTGGTCACAGCACTGAGCCTGCCAGAGCTCAGAAAGTGTTTCAACAATTCTCTCAGGCACGTGGTGTGACACTTGCGCATGTCCTGTGCACGGCTAAGAGCTGGACTCAATGACCCTTGTGGGCCCTTTCCACTCCTTATCTGTAGATCTGAAAACATCAGCAGGTTTGGTGGTAGAACTTACTTCACGTTTGCATAACTAAACTATATTTGGATACATTTCTTCTAGAGTTCATTAAAAATCCCAATCACTCAAAATCAAAAATGAGGGAGTTACCACAGAAGAGGGGGAACATGGATTAAACATTTAAATGGAAGGGTTACTAGCACGGCAGTCCACCTGCCTTGAGACACATGTAGATCTAATGACCATTAAAACCTTCATATGGCCTGTGTCAACTAAATTTTCTTCTCTGCAATCTCAAAAATTTTGCTTCCTTGGTCCTGCTCTCAAATCTCTCAGCCTTGCAAAGAACAACCAATGCTTTTCATCAGCATTTAACCTATGTAATACTTTCGAATTTATAATTTAAGGTCATTTGAGAAGCCCGGCACAATTTAGAAAGTTACAGTCAAGGACTGAGGTACCCAGACATTTCGGGAAAGAGACACAAACCAATCACACAATCATGACTGTTGGGTGGTTGTGTTATTCTGAAAGGGAAGTGAAGCCTTGGTGTGAAGAATGCTAAAAATACTGTATTTCGCTATTTCAAGTCAATACTTGAACATAGGGGTTTTTTTCATTACATATATTTTTATCTTGCACCTACTATGTTGTCAGACTACAGAATTTCAGTATCTGTCTGTGAAACATGACAAAAGTCCTGTTTTACAGTGGAGAATGGGTCTCATTTACTTGAAGGTCAAAGGGGGCAACCACTTCCAGTAGGAAAAGGATAAAATGAAAGGCAGAACTTCAGATAAGAAAATTACACACACCAGTTTAAAGGGGAAGAATAGAGATGCAGTACAGATAGAATGGTACAATTCAATCAGTTTAGGTAAACAAGGGGAAAAATGGCTTAAAGAAACACTTCACAAGTCTGTGGATCTGTGAAGACAAAGGAAACTCATCAACTGAAAAGTTGTAAAAAAGCTGTATCTAGGCTGGAGGGGAAGTAACATTAAACACCAAAATGGAAAATCAGGGAATAAAAAAAAGATTAAAGCTAAAAACAAGCAAAAATGCTGCTAGTTTTTAGGTTTTACTAAATTAAGATAAATGAGTCAACAGTGATGGCACTACAGAGCCTTTCAAGTTTTCAGAGAATTAAAGCCTTTTCTCTGACACTCAGCTAATTCAGGATTTGGAATAAGTAACACAGATATGATCACCAGAAAGTCTGACACAGCCTTTAGTGGTTAGTCTACCCAGGAAGTGATAGAGCATGCCTTTATCACAATTTTTCAACAGTATTATACATGTTACCATTATATTAATGGTCAAGTAAAACACAGTTACCAATATGGGGTGCCAATGAATGATTTCCTTTTGGCAATTGTAGCTGTTATCTGTGCAGACACTCCAAAATCAGCTATTTAAAAAGAAGGCAAAAAAAAGACAGTTAACAAGTGATTTGATGTAATTAATTGTTAATGAACACAAGTATGGTTTCCCCAGTATTAAGAGGCTCTTAAATATACTGGAAATATTTAACAAAAAATAAATAACAAAAGCAAATAAAAGAAACTTGGTCTGTCTCAGATACCATCGACCTGCTCCCCTCAGCCACTTGCCAAACATGCACACAAATGTCCCTCATCCATATAAGGAAGAGCAGGCTGGCACAGAAGACCTAATAGGTACATGAGGGGTTTTAATAAGACAGAACACCTCATTTTGTGTTATGAAAGAGATTCAGATAAGCTTTCAAGGTACATTTCACATTTAAGGACACTGGATGGTAGATTTTATTAAAAATTTATAAAACCCTGTGATTTGACTTTTGTATTTCTCTTACAATATCAAGTCTTTTACCTCACTGTTCCAAAGTTACTCCAACTAATCCTCAGATACTAACTGGATGGTTTAGTTAGATACTACCAGCAAGATAAAAAGAATTCTGATATTCACTAACTCCTTACATGAACCATCATCTCATTAAACAAAGCAGAACATGCTACTTCTTAAAGCACATAAAAATATTAATTTTTAAGCACTAAGATGTATTAACTCACCTAATTTTACATGTCCATTATCCGTTAAAAGAATGTTTGCTCCCTTTAAAAAAAGAAAAGTTTACTTGAATTAAAACAGGCTGATTCTCCAATATCACATCAAAACAAGAAATAGGTGGGATCTTACAGCAAATTAGGGACCAAAGACAAAGCAAGGATTGTATTCAATAAATCTGCAACCTTATCAAGAAAATGTTTGAAAATTAGCAAGTTGCCACTATTATTAAAAAATCTTCTTGGATGTGCAGTTTTTCATTAATTTTCAGTTTAGCCTATGGTCCTAACAGAGTTTGCATTGCACACAAAACCTCTCAATAAACAGTATTTGACTGTAATGATTCTTTTTTCTATTTCCAATGACTCGGAGGAAACAGGAACTCAAAAGGTCAAAGTGGAAATAATTTCATTTTATTTTTGTTAAGTAGGAGCTCATTTTGTCTTGTTTAAGAGCTATGCTTATAATTATAGCCTTAAGGACCTGCCTCAATAATCAAGCATTTAGCAAAGCTACTTCTGTCCTTATGCAACAGAGATTCTGCTCGTGCTGGACTGGGAGAGGTCATTTTTGTGTGGCTGTGTGTTCCAATCACTTCAGCTCAATAACCAAAATTAATCCAAAGTAGAGGTCTGTATTACAAAATTACAGGATAAAATGACTAAGAACAAACCTGACTTGAAGACAGAAACCAGGTACAGGTTGAGCTGAGTGAAGGTTAGAGCTGGCTAAACACAGTTTCAAACGTCTGCACCGCACTGCCCTTCAGGCAGAGGGAAAAGCAGCAGAGATGAACCTCCAAAAAAGTGTTTTTACAGATTATGGCTTTTCCCAGAGCAGGAAAAGTCAGGCCTGCAATAAAACGCAGTTAACTTGGCCCATGCTGCACCAGCATGGTTAATGAGCTTGGCAAACAGTGTAAGAGCCGTGCTTACATGCTCTTGACCTTGTTCACCTTTCAAGCTAGCAGGACAGGTACTCTAAACATGGAACTTAGCTATGGAGGGAAGCAAACACAATTCAACAGTCAGGCAATCTCCAGATGAAGACAGTAATTTTTCATGCTCATGAGAACAGCTTTATTTAAAAAAAATCCTTTCAATGTAAGCACTGTAAACATTTGTTATTACCATAGTTCTGCTTAGAAAAAGTATCCATGCAGTCTATCCTTACAAGCATTCTAGAAAGTATAGCGGAAAACATTTAATTTTGGTGCCTGAAGTAATCTTTCATTCAGAAATTACTTTTATGATTGCTCAAAACCCCAATTACTTTTGTGATTGCTCAAAACCAAACATTCTTCTGCAGCCATTGAGAACAACTTGGAATCAGGCTGCATGAAGGCAACCACAGTTGAAGCTGCTGGGGAAAAAAGAAACCAAAACCAGCCAAACCAACAGCATGCAACAACACAAAAGAATATGATGATTTACTGTCAGATTTCCAGAAGGAAGCTTGCCAGGTTTGGAAGAGCTTTGGAAAGACTAGGTAGTAAAACTCCAGGAACAAAAAGTCAACAGGAAGCACCAGAAGGAAAATTGTTATAACAGAGTATAGGAGTCTGAACATGCCACTTTTGATATAGCTTTACTGAGATGGAGATTTAAGTAAGTCAGTACTAATAGCCTGATTTGCAGCACCCTCTCTACTTTTAGCATGCGAAGGAGGGGACAGAAGTAGTCTCCCCAGGAACTGCACAGAACAGCAGCCTCTGCCCTGCAATCTGCTCACCATGATGCAAGAAGCCAAAGCAAGAGCTCTGCTCACTAGCTGGTTCAAAAAGAAGGGTATACGGAGCTCCCTGGAAAAGCTGTGGGAAGAGCAAACCCTTCTTCTGCACACAGCACACACCCTGACAGCCGTCTGAACACATACTCCTCTGGACACCAGCTGATGGCTAAATTTCACAGCACAGATCCACACTAACATTATGTGTGGCTCCAAGGAAAAGAACAAACTATTTCCTTGCATGGATTTTTAAGAAATACTTTTTTTTTCCTTGGGCAGAAACTTTTATTTCATTCTAATAGATTAAAAGTCCCTATATATTCAGAAATGTACTGAAAATTTATATGTAACAGTAAAGACCACTGGAGGTGATGTAACCTATTTTAAAAGCACCAAAAGCCCCTTCAGTTTTTACTTACCTTTATATCTCTGTGCATTTTTCCTTTACTGTGAAGGTAATATAGTCCCTGCATAAAATATTTAAAGGGTAATTTAGTCCAACATTTTTCATTTGACATACATTTCTTATTTAATTACCACATATATTTAGGATCCAATTTAATCTTCGAAATGATTCACTGACTGAAGAACATTTTTATATTTCAGTGTAATTTGCTGCAAATTTGCAGATTCAATAGATGTAGCACCATATCTAATATCTGTATATAAAGTAGCATACCTAAATATCTTTATATAGAGATATTTAGACATTTATCTAATATCTAAAACAGAGGATAGATGGAAGTAAGACCAGTCACCACACCTACTGGAAGAAGAGTATTCCCCAAACAGGTTTTCCTCTGGACATAGTAACTGTCAACTTTACAGACCAAAGTAATTACTGGTGAACTGCCTAGGAGTCTTCTATTCAGCAGTTAGATCACAGGACCACTGGTAAAGCTATCTCCTGCATCATTACATATTTCAATCAAGCCTAGAAACATGCCAGCATGCAATGCTTCGGGTCTAACACCAGAGTTCAACTTTATTTCATGGATTTCTGCAAAAGCATTTGGCCACCCAGGTCTCAATGACAGTATCAAAACATATTAAGACTCAACACAGGTTAGAAAATAAGTTTAAATTCTTAAAAAATTTTATAGAACCAAATCCCTGCCTGACAAATCAGAGACCATGTCATTTTGGAGACTCTAGGCTTAATTCTAAAATTCTCTTCCAGGGGTAAAATCACACACAAGCATCTTCCTTGCTCTGTGACCATGAACCTCCACAAGGCTTTATGTTTATGGGAAATATCCATGTCGAGACTCATTTTTTTGCCAGTTCATGCAAGACAGCAGAGAGTTGATTGCAAAATGTAAAGTGCAATCAATCAAATCATCTACCAGACCACTGCAACGATTGGCACTAGGCAGAAGAGTCCCATGTTCTTGGGGGTTGAATTTTCCCTTTTCCTTTCTGTGGAATTTTTCCCATTGTTATGCTAAGTATTTGGGTCTATACCCATAAGCTCAATTAACAGTTTTCTCTCGAAGGGGGGAGGAGAGGGGCAACACCGGAAAAGAAGAGCTGGGATAAGGGGCTTGCGCTCTGGCTCTCTCTCTCGCTCATCTGGCTCGGAGCAGGACGGTCGCTAAAAACTCCGCTCTGCCATGCTGACACCAGTAGCTGCCTTCCCTGGCTGTGGGATCCTGCAACCTCCCTGCTCAGACACTCTCCTGCATCTCCTACCGACTTCAGCACATCCTTTTGGAGCATCAGGACTGACCCTGCCCTGGGACCTGGGAGCAGCTTCTCTCCTCTGCCCTTTCCCATTTGGGACACAGACGCCATATCCCCGCAGCGCCCCTCCACCCACGTGGGATCACCACTTCTCCTCCCTGCTCACTGAGAGCTGGCAGGCAGCCTCAGAACAGTACCGGCACCACAGAGGAAAGGTGTCCACAGCCAGAACTGTTTACTGGGTTTTCTGCTCTGTTGCTGCTGATCTCACAGTTATTGCTGTGTTTTTGTTTCTCTTGTTTTATATATACATATATATCAGTAAAGAACTGTTATTCCTACCCCCATATCTTTGCCTGAAAGCTCTTTAATTCTGAAAATCATAGTAAAGTGAAGGGGAAAAAGGGAAGGGGGGTGTTTTATACTCTCCTTTCAAAAAAAGAGGCCCTTGTCCCTTTTGGCAGATACCTGTCTTTCAAAACAAGACACATGTACACTCCTTAAATCTCTGGATGCTACTGGCATACAAAGGCCATTAATTCCCACTGCCCTGGAAAAATGTAAAGTCACCGTTTTCAAAACTGAATGCCTGAAGACAATTACTTTAAAGGTTATATTTAAAAGATCCGTATTTTCAGAATCATATCTCACGGATTTCAGCAAAACAGACAGCAAGTATTTTTTCAAAATGGAGGATTCCATGGGCTTCTAAATATGGAGACTGAATGTTAACTTCAGCATCCAAGTGAGACTCCGGATTCATGGACACTGGTGGCAAAATCAATGCTGGAAAAATTATTTCTATGGATGGACAATAGCCTATATTCTCAGACTTCTTACTTGGGAAAATGGTGTTCCATTATAATCTACAACAAGATATCTGAAAGTACATGCATTATATTTGGTCAGAGGTATTATAAACATGTATTTACAGAAAATTTAAAATATAGAAAAATTGATAACATTTAGAAAATGAATAACAATTTAGAATAACAATTTCAATGAATAACATTTAGAAAATACAAAATAGTAAGCTTTTTTCTCACACACAATTTATACATATCAACCAAGGTATCTTCCCACACAAATAAATGGCTTTATAAATAGGATACTCAGTCCTCCATATCCAAGAAGACTATGGATTTGATTGATGGACTATCTGTTGGGTAAGGAATTGCTAAATGATTGTATCCAGAGAGCAATGGTAAACAAGCTCAATGTCCAGAGTGACAAGTGATATCCCTCAGGGTCCCACACCAGACTGTTTAATATCTACACTGTTGATATAGACAGTGGGATCAAGGGCATCCTCAGCAAATGTGCAGAGGTCTCATAAGAAAGATGGGGACAAAACTTTTTATCAGGCCCTGCTGTGACAGGACAAGATGTAATGGTTTTCAAGTAAAGGAAGGTAGATTCAGATTAGATACAAGGAAGAATTCTTTTATAATGATGGTGATGAACTACCGGAAGAGGTTGCAGAGAGAGGTGGTGGATGCCCCATCTCTGCATTCAAGGTCAGGCTGGACAGGGCTCTGAGCAACCTCATCTAGTTGAAGATGTCTTTGCTCATTGCAGGGGGGTCTTTAAAGGTCCCTTCTAAAGCCAACCGTTCTACAACTGTCTAAGAACAAAAGGGTTCAAAGACTCAAAACCCTAAATACTCCCAGATGTAACATAAGCCTGTAAGATCTGTAAGTTAAGAAAAAGCACCACATCCTGTAAGTCAGAAGGCAGCAGTTTCTGGCATAGCATAGGGAGATGATGAGTGACAACCAAGGGAGATGGCTTGGAATAGACCTGTCTTGAAAGAATGAGAGAGGAAGCAGGTCTCAACCAATGGCATTTAACAGGTTTGTGTTCACTACAAATCAAGAACTGCTCTCTCACAGAGAAGCAAGACATCCATCATAAAAGCAGTTTCTGTTTAAGTTTTACTCCTGTACTGAACCTGTAATTTAGGAAAGAAAAATGAAAGCTACCATACCCACAAGGAGAGGCTAATCACCTTACCTTCAACATCTCAAGCACACAGGCAATTTTTTTCTTATTGGCACAGATCAATTATTAGATATGCAAAACTGAGTGCTTTATAGTTTTCCTTCAAACAGGCAGTAACTAATTTATACCATAAATATGGACTAAGAAAACTGCTAATTAAATGCTGCTTCCCTCCTTTTAAAAACAAATACAAAATTAACAGCAGAAATATGACAAGAGCTTTTTTCAAATGATCCAGGGTGATTTGAGGTTATGCAATTATACAAATTTCTAGGCTGCAATATGGGACCTCCTCAGAAGTCTGAGAAAAATGCTGTGTCATCCAATTACCGGACTTCCGTGGCATCACATGTTTGTAGCTTTCATTCTTAGCTTTTAATATTTTTACATTAAAAGACAACCACAAGAACCTGAGGAGACACTACCTGTAGTGTTTCTCTGCTAACATAGGCAATCTGCTGCTCTGATAGTGGTCCAGTCACTGAAATGGAAGGGAAAAAGAAAAAAAAAAAAAAATCTCAAAATCAGGTAAGATACTGTCCATTCCAAATTCATACCTCAATTACTTCTATTCACACTGATAGGACCTTACACTACAAGTCTCTAAGTAAATGTGCTTAGTCTTTACCCCAGACTGAGCGTCCCAAAGATCACAGCATTTTTTAAAGTCAAAAATGTCCAGTACTGTTGGAATGGAAACTACTAACTCTTCTGTATTTAAATATCACAGTAATTAAGAGGAAAAAGAAGCACAAGTAATGATTTAAGCCTCCTTCCCCTCAACAAACCCATTGTGTTCTTCTATAGAGGGCTGGACTTTCAACTCAGTGACTCAGAGCTGCAGCCAACTCTGTTCAGTTCCCTTTGAGCCCTGGGCAGTTCTTTGTACCATCTGTGACCTGCTCTCTCCTTCCATCCTTCCCACTGCCAGAGAAAGGCTGAGAAGCTGGAACTTTCTCTGAAATCAGATGTCAGCACTGCTACTCCTGCACCTGCCACACCAAGCACACCTTCCCAAACTCCTCCTGTAAGCAGGTTCAGCAGTTTCCCAAGGGAGGAGGAGTCTTTCTCTCCCTCAAGGGTCCAACTTCACTCAAGTCTCTTAGAGGAAAACAATTAAATTCTGAACAAATACGCAAACCAAACAGTGAGCGGCAAGCAAGGAATGGTCTGTGACTCGTCCCAGTCACTGGACTTTGATCCTGAAATTAAACGGGTTTAAGACCAGGAAAGGCAGTCCTGGCTGTAAGCTTTTCAGGTTTTGAACAGAAGACAAACATGGAGTTGGATGGAGTTTCTCAAAGGACACTGAAGGAGTAGAGAATGAATCTAGATTAAAGAATCTAACTGCTTAGCTTCTACAATATTAGTATCATGCAACATAGCTTCAAAGTAAGTCTACATCCAATTTCTATTTCTTGAAAGGAAAGCTCCAAACCCACACAAAACTATATATATTTACACCCACAATAGGCATATCTAGGCATCTATTTTTGAGAATTTTCATTCTGATTAACTTAAATGACTCGAGATTACAAAGGCCTATAGTTCAATTGGAATAGGACTCTTTAGAACATAAAGACCAGAGAAGAACTTTCCATTCTGACTACCAGCAGAGAAGCCAAAAATCAGCTGCAATGGGAAATCATTCCTGTAGACATCTGCTCAGGCATTTATGTGGCATGAGCTCATTTCCTACTCTACAGGTGTTCCACAAAACAAAGCCTATTAAACACGATGCTTTTCTCAAAATTAGCGAAGAGGTAAAGAATCATCAAGGCCACACTCCAATAATTATGACAGGAACGTGGTGTGAACTTGTGAATTGGTGCTTCTTTTAATTGCATCCAAGGTAAACATAAAAAGCTGCTTATGCACAAGAGACCCTCACACTTTAAATCTTCACCATTTACAATATAGATGGACTTCCTCAATCACCTGAGAACCCCAAAGCAAATATAGAGACCAACTTTGCTTTTCACATGTCACACATCCAGCTTAAAAAAAACCCTAAAAATTTTTTAAAAGACCCTCATGGAACTACTGGTGTACAAACATTCAGTTTACAAAGGACAAGAGCATCCATGCTAATCAATCCACATACCTAGGTTTCCGTAGGAAGTGGTACATATTATACTAAAACAAAGTTCAAAAGCTCAGAAATAAAATGGCTATGAAGCAAGACAGCACATCAAGACATCAATTTTTTCTCTTTACAATGTAATATTGTCTAATTTTACAGCCTTTCAAAAGCAGTGATGGGCATATGAGCCCCTGAAGGATGGAAATAACTTCTGCTGCTAAAAAAAAAAAACCACTAACTTTGTTTACAAAACCCAAACCAATTAAGTAAAAACATAAGATAAAACTGACCTTCAATGAATTATTATGGATACTAAATTTAGGATTCCTCCTCTCTAATTCCAAAACAATGCAATCATTTCAACTTTTGAAAATAAGTTGTACTTAGATTTTAAGGAATAAAGTCTTGACGTACCATGATAAATATCCTGTAGAGAGCCACCTCCACAGAACTCCATGCAAATCCATAGCTTGTCTCGTCTAAAGAATGAACAAAACCATTCAGCAGCTGTCAGATTTGCAGAGGACTTGTAAAAGATAAGTCAGAGGACTCAAACACTATAAAGCACAACACAACACACTCTGTATTATGGAAAGTACATGTCAAATAATGAGTATAATTCAGTCTTTATGTGACACTTCACTGTCTAAATAGTAACTAATGAAATAGTCAAAAATATTCTACTTTAATGAAGCAATAAAAACAGTATTAGTGAAACATTCACAACGATTTTTGTTAAAATACATTTTTCTGAGAGTAGAGACAAAACAGATGTGGGTTCTTATTTCTTCCTCATTTTCGCTTCTCCACTTTTTTCAGAGCATAGAAGTTAACACGTAAAAGAAACAAACACAACACAAAAACCCCAGGGGTCTCTCAACCAAACGTCTTTCACAGCAAATTAAGTGAAACTGTAGTGCTTCAGTCAAAGCTGGGCAGAGCAGAGCCCGTGCTGTGGGTAAGTGCCCGCTCAGATAAAGTCTTTTCCTTCAAAAATGCCTATGGATATTTTTGGTGGCAGAGTCAGAAGGGAAGTTATTGAGCTCTTCTTCCCTTACTAAGGGAATCAATTCAGTATGATTCACTGTACCTCCACAAAAGGTGCTTTCTAAGAATAGACAATGGGCTGAAGGATTCAAAGGTATCTTCTATTATGGCCATTAACTCTATTTTCACTCAGTAATTTTCATTGGTAAGACAAGTGCCCACAAAAAGGACTGTGGAGAGCAAAAAGTCTGGGACTTGCCTAGTCATTCCTGGCGATCAGAATACTCAGATGGAAAAAAAAACATCCTATACAACCACCTTAGAGCAGACAGTAACACAGGAGAACCAAAGGAAACACTGATGGCTGTTCTGCAGCTTCCTGATTACCTGCTCTTGTGTGTCTTGCATTTGTAAGGCTCTGTCAGAACTCCTGAGACACATTTGTGGCAGGGTTTTTGCAAGGCAATGGTGGAAGTGCTGAGCTTATCTACTGAGCTGCAAACTGCAAGTGTTCTCACCGGCAGGTGACAATTAGAACAGCTGCTGCTTCAAGAACTGTCTTTCTTGGATGTCTTCCCCCTTTTATGCCCAGAGTGCAGACGGCCCTCAAAGCTATACTCCCAGCTGCTTCCTCTAGGGGTGGGAAAGGTATTGTCCAAGCTTTACAGGAGTTTTAAGCAGCAGAATTCCCTGCTGTTAACTCCATACATTTCAAGGGGTCAATTAAAGCCTTTTTTGCAATAATATTAAAGCTTTCCACTGAAATAGCTGACCAAAGCCAGACACATAAGCAGTATGACAACCCGTGCAAGAAAACTAAGAAAGAAGTACTGAAGAGACATCTCCAAGACCCTTCTTTGTTCCCCACAATGAAGCAGGACTCAGATAGGGATGCTTTTGGGGGCACTGGACTCATGGGCCCATGTGCCTGCATCCTATTTGATGCCAGAAGTGGCAGCAGTGTGAAGTGGGAAGAAGCCAGAACCCTCCCAGGAGCCTTGGGACAGCAGCAGAGCACCCACAAAGTAAGAGACATGATGCATTGAAGTGTTGTAAATTCTCACTTTTGCTTACTGGGCATTCAGTTCCCAGTGTGCAAAAGCCCTACAGAAAACAAAAAAAGAATGTAAGACGATCACAAGAGGTGACTGCATTTCTTATTTTCAATCTAGCCTGTTATTACTGCGTCTAAGCACTTTGAGACAGGTGAAGATCCCTGTAACATCCAAGAGCAACAGTGCAGAGTCTCTCTTTCTGCAGAGCATACAGCCTGAGCAGCAAGTAAAACAGAGACAGGATCAACAGAACCACTGCAACTTAACACCCAGGCTAATAGGACGGCAGAAATGTCACTGTCTGAAAAATGCCTACACAAACAGAAGAAATCCTTGGGGAACAATACACTGGTGACTAGCAAGTATAGGACAATGGTATTTTTCTTATTCTTCTTAGCATTGAAATACGCTTGGAAAACAAAAGGTCAGACAATAAAAAGTCTCAAAGACAGTGACTTGATTGCCCAGACAACAAAGAAGCACTCTGCCAAAGAAAGAGGAGGGAACCAAGGAGGAGTGCAAGACGGTGACAAAATATATAGCATATCTGCCAAAATTTAATTCTGGGTCTCCAAAGATATACTTTGATAGTCTGAGACAAGAGAGAAACTTTTCTTCTAAAGAAAAAGCACCTCCAGCCTGAATACAGGAGAAGAGGCAGTGTTTCAATACAAAAATGCTAAAGAAAGTTGAGTGCAACAGTAGTAGTTGTGCACTACCTGTTTTCAAATGAAAATTTTAAAAATCATCAGAAGCAGCTTTTTATTAGTTATACTAAGCAATCTGTTCTCACTATGACTGGTTAAAAGAAGTAGCTGGTAAGACAACTGAATTTGTCATTTGTCAATGTTTCTACAATGCAAATAACCTCACCTCCAGAAACAAACACAAAACCTTCACATTCTGGTCAGAAGTCCACATGTTGGAAAAACAGACATTCTACTGAAACAGATTTAAAAGATACTATATACACAGACTCTTCACACTTGTCATATTTCTGCTTAATTTTCCACTTATATATTAAATTCAAAGATTTTAAGCATCAACTCATTTGAAAGAAAACGTGACTATGTGGTCACTGAACAGTTTTGCTGGAAGAAAGATTATTTAGAGAGAGAGACTGTAGAATAGAATGGATTTGAAGGTGAAAAAAAAAAATTACACAAGTGGATAATACTTGCTAAATTATATTTTGCCTATGTCACTTTATAGATTTGTCCTTTACAAGGGGACAGAGACACATTTTTAAGTGAACAAAAGAAACAAACTGTACCTGAGATAGCTGCCAAAATAAGCAACAATGTTCGGATGTTTACAGTCTTTCATCATAATGATTTCCTGCTGCACAACAGCAAAATCTTCTCCTGAAATGCAGTAGAACAAGTATTTTCTTTGGCCTGGGTTATAGTCACAACTTTCAGCACATGCTTATAAAATAAACATTCTTAGTAATTAAGACTAATTATCTGCAAGTTTCACAGACATAAATCAGCTGTAAATCAGTATTTATTAGTAAGGGCTCAGCAATAAGTATGATATTCTTAGGTTTCCTTCTGGGACAGATGGACCTCACATCTGCTGATAGCTCTTACAATATTGGCCATAGCTCTTTCTCAAGTCATTATTTTCCCTGAGACCACACTGTGTACATCTGCATAAGCCCTGCCAATAGCCTAGGTTCTTAAAAACACAACAAAACTGTTATTTTTGGCCACATGCCCATACTAGTTAGCTCATCTTCCTAAGCAAGAAAAAAAAAAAAAACATGACCAGTTACTAGTAGGCCGCTGCTGCAACATTTCAGGAGATTCCACAAGAACGTAAATTTATGGACGGTGAGTAACTCACATCTAGAAAACACTGACAGAGAATTGGCATTTACCTGAATCTCACCATTTGGTACCATGGTTGTCCCAGTCTTTCTATTAAAGGTTCTTACCAGATGTACACTGAGAAAATAATGTGTGAAACTGAAAACACAGCTGAGATGTTTTGTTTTGGGAATGTTTTAAGTTTTTCCCAGTACATTAATATACTAATGACCTATTGTCCTGGGGTGACTTTGTCATGTTGAATTGTATCTCCATTTGTCTGTTTAGCCCAGAAATAAGTTTTGTACCTTTAAGGCTGGATTTGATTCGTTGGGAAGGAANGAGATGAGCGTGGGGTGAGGGAGGAGAAGAAGTGGTGGAATGTCTAAGATGGCTGTTTTCAAAACACAGAGATAGGAGTTCCATCATCTCGTCTCCTAGACTGTGTCACCGTGGTGGACAGTGGAGAGAGCTCTCCCACCCACAGGAGAGAGACTTTCTGAATTTGTCATCCCTTCAGAGCAGTGAGAGGTTTTGTTGTTTGGTATCGTTCATTTTTTGTGCTGGGCAGTGCTTTGCCTGTTGAATAAACAGGTTTTTTCCACTTCTCTCTGAGGAAATGTCTTCCCGAACCGGCTGGGGGAAGAGCGCTTGGGTTTGCTTCCTGGGGGGGTGGCCCTTTGGAAGTTTGCTCCCAAATCTGCCCTAAACCAGGACACCTATCAGTGGAGTTATTTATAACCACAAATACAATATTCCCATGCATTTCATTTAAATGACAGCAAATTTAAAATCATAAGCTGCAAGTTAACATCTATCTGTAGTGTGTTGCTGACGGCTTCCTGTCGCCTGGCTAGACTTTTAAACACACAGACACTAAAGAACAGAGGAATTTATTTTCACACATGGACCTCCATGAAAGGACACAATTCCTCCAGTATATGACCTGCATTTTCACTGCATTCAAAATAAAAGTAGCCTAAAGCCTTAAAGCAAGTCCCTAAACACTGTTAACCCTGAGTCTGCACACTGTACCCCCAATCTGCAAAACTTCCAAAACAGGGCAGCTGAATCCTATTCTCTGAGCACCACTCAGGTGTCCAAAGGCTGCCAAAAATATTTAAGTTCAAGATGCCAACTGTTCACCCATCACCATGGCATGGGAGCAAGCTGCAGGGCATCCCCAGGCTCTGCCCACAGCACAGCTCTCATGCTCAGCTTAGCTGGACTGATATCCCATATCATGCACAGCGAAGGACTCCAGCAATGGGACTGACATAAAAACAAAGAAGCAGAACTAGACAGGAGCATCTGAGATCACACTTTCAGTGTGAGGAAAAAAAGTGTGATTAACATACACTTTTTGAACTATCTAGTAACATACTGTCCTGTCTCCAACTTTTAAATGTGTATGCACTGTGAAAACACAACGTTTCTAACCACTTCCAGAATTGTAAGGAATAATCACAGAATACCTTCTTTCCCTTCTTGCCCACATACACCTTAAGGATCAAACTAGGCAGTTAAAATATTACACACACCCCAACATTAAATCTGTAAATGAAACACCAACAGTTAGAAGTTTAAAAGTCTGGATGTTTTACTTCCCAGATTACTCCTATTCAACAGGCCTACTCTTATTAATAGAACAGACTTTGCAGGCTGAGAACTGGGTACATGTGCTTTGTGAAATCACCACAGAAGCACAGTGCAAGCATAAATCTAGCAGACAGTGAACTCCTAATCAGAGCCTCCAAAAGATTTTCAGGAAATGTACTCAACTCCTGGATACTAATGTTCAGCTATTATTTCACCCTTCTTTTTAGTTCCTCCTCTACTCTTTTGCCAGGCGCGCTCCTTTTGCCTTGCTGTCTTCTTTTGTTCTAGAAATTTTTATAACACATGGGTAGAACACAGTACTTAGGACAAAAAAACCCACAACTCTCAGTGAAATTTTAATCAGGCTTCACTTAACTATTCTCCAATTGCATTTTCCCTCTTACATCTTGTTTGCTGAGATTTTTTTTTTTTTTAGAACAATGTATTTTTTCCCAAACTAGAAGTAAACAATTATCTCTTCTTTCAATAAGTGGACTTGATTGATTTTGTACAATTGTTATCTTAAGCACAAAAATATTTAGTTTCTGTGGCCTACCTCAGTTAAGAAACCACTTACCTGGTTCTAGTTTTATTACTTTAATTGCGGCAAGCTCACCCGTGTTGACATTTCGAGCCTATAAATAAACAACAAAGGAGTATTTAGAAAGCAGAATGCAGCATCCACCTCTGTATTCTTGACTTGATGTTCTCTGACAGCAGTAGTCAAAGAGCAGCTGAGGTACACAAGGGTTTAACACTTGTGGGGGAACACTAAACAGCTGGTTTGTACTGAGAGCTGAAGCTTTAAGTCTGCTCAGGAAACTACAATGCCACACAACACTTCAGTTATGCAAGTCCTCAACCACACCGTGCTTCTGTATTAAAACCCATAAACAAACCAACCACTGAGAGACTGAAAAGCAGGCGTAACACACACGGGTGTCTCAGCAGACAAGGATTCAGAGGACACCAAGGGCTGCGCTCTGAAGTGTGTGGGACCACTTAAAAGACTCCGAGACGAGCAATGCAGAGCTTCTTCCCCATTTTGCTACGTATAAGGCCCCTTGAACCTTATTCTCCAATAACAACAGCAGCTTCTCCTTGCTGCAAAGAGCCCAGAAAAGCAAGGCAGCAACAAAGGAGTTAGGGAGCATTCCCCTCAAAACAATCCCTTCAGACACACAGCAGACAACTGCAGCAGCAATGACTCAGGAGTTTCACTGCATTTTTACACACAGAATATTCTGAATTGAAAGGGATCCACAAGGATCATCAAGACCAGTTCCTAAGTGAATGGCCCACAGAGGGATAAAACCCACAACCCTGATGCCATTAGCACCATACTCTGACCAACAGAGCTCTGTCCTGCTAAGGCCTCGGTTCTACCGAGCAATCAAGGAAGGCACATTTTTTAAAAGCCATTAAGCAACATAAATTACTATAAAAATTATTTCTCTTCTACAACTGTACCATCTGACTTCTAACTGAAAACCAAGAAGCTGTTTGCCCAGGGCTTTCAGAGCATTTCTGTGCCCCTGCACCCAACCATGGAGAGAAGGCAGCAAAGCTGCTTCCCAGCACTCAAGCAGCAGCAGCTCCTGAAGGATGCCCAGCTACAGCCTCTTCTCTCCCCAAGGGAGGCTTGGTACCTGTAGGAGTACACAATGCAGTGCCCCTATGCTACCCCCTCCACAGGGCTCAGAGTTGGCTTTTGCAAAGGCCAAAATTACAGAACTTACACATGCAGCCAGGACCCACCGTGTAAGCTGCTAAAAGTCTCATTTAAGTCACTTTAGGGAGTCAGGAATTCAGATCTTTATGGACATACCAAATACGTGCAAGGTTTGTTACATGGCAGCTTGGGACCTTGTTGAGGAACCAAAAGTGAAGGGGAAAATGCCCCTAAGACTATAAAAAGTAAACAAGAATAAAGTCTGGAAATAAATGCAGAGGGTATTCCTGTGTTTAGAGATTTACTCAGCTCATGCCTTGGACAGCTGATCTCAAACCTCACACTATTCTTTGGTGTGGCAACACTGCTGCAATGCTGGGAGCACTGGCATTTGCAAATAATTTGCAGGCAGAGAGATTCCGAGTGGGAATACTACGAAAGTCAAGGAATAGTCCAAACCTGACTGACTGTGGAAAAAACAGTTAACAAATAGTTTTTCTCTGGCAGCCTTCCCTGTAAGTCATTATCTATCCATCCCACCAATGGCAGCAATGTCTCCATCCATCACTGGAGGAAAAAAAGATGCATAGACATCTAAGAACAGCAAAAACATGAGTTCCTTCCATCTGTACCAAAGAATAAAGGCAACACATGACTAAGTGCCACCACTGAAGCATGAGCTAGCATTTTTACTCTTTCTTTTCCCAACATATTCTCTTCATAGCAAGAAACAAACAGAAGCAAAATGTTCATGAAACAAACATCATCATTTTTTGACCTCCAAGACAAACAAGAAAAGCCACTGAAGCTTTAACAAAAACCTGTGATCATCAGGGAGTCTTGTTAACACTTACAGACTTGTTTTAGGGCAATTTGTATTAATAAAATGTTCAATGAGATACAACTGTAGTGGATGCAAGTGAGAAGATCCTGAACTTACACACCCTGCACAAGCCAGGATGGAAACATTTCACAGGCCTCAGAAATCCTGCTCATGATTTTTCTGTTTTATTTATTTTCAACAATACTGTGTCCAGCTGTCAGGAGTTTGTGTCACTGACTATGGCTCCATAGATTACTATGCTTTGCAGAATGCTGGGGCAAGGAAAGAAATGCAGAAGGTTTTCCTGGGCGTATTAAAGCCAGAAAGGAGGAAGAAAATCTGATTTCATGCAGGCCACCAACACCTTCAGCAACAGCAGGCTACCCTCTGCTTAAGGGCATAGATTAAAATAACATGACTCCAAGTTGAGAATCTGTATAAGTTATAATTTTGCATCTTGTTCCATTTAGGTTATCAGCATTGAAAGCGTAGGAATATGAATTGTCTTTGTTAATCTGAGTATATAAAAAGATTATTTGCTTGTAGTGACACAAGGGCTCCTTCTAAAGGCTAGGGATGAGAACGAGGTACCCCGACAGGTTTTACTAGATCTCAAACACCTTTCAAATCATCAGCTGTGAAGCAATTCTGCCTCCAAGCTCACTCCAGTGAGACTGAGAATGACTCCAGCACCCTATGGTTTTCAACACCTGTTGGAGCTGGCTCCTACCCTGAATTTGGGGGTGCTTAAGTATGTACTACACAGCACCTCAGAATGTGAAGGACACTGTCTTAGACTTTTATTTAGGAAAATCCCACGGAAATTGCCAGTTGTTTATGAGTTTTGAGATCAAAAAATCAAAAAGGTGGGCAAAGAACGGTTTCAAACAAGCACTTCTGAGCTGATAAAATGCAACTAAAATTTTGAAGAGGCTCAGGTAAGAAAACCCCAGCTCATTTTCTGTTACCACTTACACTCTTACGCACTTTAACTCCCAGTCTTTGTGATGCTGAGGATTACAGCACCACCCCTGTTTCCATGAGCAAGATCCTTCAACCCCTTCCTTCAAATGCAGATTTCACTGTGTCAATGGAAATATAGGTTTTCCAGAGGCAAAGATTAACCTACAATGCCTGCATCTACATGCAGACACTTTACCAAATGTATACAGCATTTATAGAATGTCTGCTCTTGAAAACCACAGAAGGACGCTAATTCTACCAGCAGCTGATACTCTTCCAGATATCTAGACTACCATCTGAGCAGGAGTTTCAAAAATTCCACCAACTGCTAGGTCAAGCTGAAGGAGCACTACCTAATTAAACATGAAATATTTACTAGTGTACACTGTAATAACAGTGTACAGGATATCAGATAAAAATTTTATATAAAAAGCCACCACCAACTAGAAATAAAAGCTAAAATCTGTAAGGCTGTGTTTATCCTTCAAATGGAAACTGATAATATAAAGTGTATAATGCTACAACAAACCCAAAAAAGTGAAAGTCTGAGCCAGGGGCTTCTGGTTTTGACCACTTCCTGTGTGAACTACTGAAAAAAATGATTTCTAAACAGGTTACTACTCCGTGGGAAAACTGGTCCCAGTGTACAAAGAGGCTTTCTGAGCCTGATTAGCTCCACTCTACAGGAAAACACACCCAAGCAACTCCCCAGCCCTCAGAGCTCTTCTCTTCAGCCTCTGTCAAACCCTCACTACTCCCCCAGCTAAAAATAATTAGCTTCCACATTCTGGTAGAAAGTGTAATACCACAACCCAACAGAGTGACAATTTTAGAAAGCAATGCTTTGATAAAGTTGATGTTAAACAAAAACCTCTGTGCCGTAGTCCCAGAAAATAAATTCTATAGCACTTATTCAGTGCAGTAAAAATGGGATGGCAAAACATCCACCTCCCTCTCTGCCTACCTGACAAGCTTCAAAAAACAATTAAAGCTGAATAGAAAGATGTCAAAAATAGACAACATTTATTCCGAACAAAGTCAAGAGGCTTCAAAAGCTGTACTGTCAATCAGGAACAATGGAAGACTAAAATGCCTATCAAAAAGCACAGTTTCAACACTTCAGAAGCAGCAAACTGAAGAAGGATTGATGCCCTAGTGGATCACTCCAGGAAAAGAGGAGCAAGGGCACGCACATGTAGAGAAGAGGACACCAAAAAACTGAAGTTCATCAAAATTCAGGTTCGTCTGACATGGACACATTCTCTTCTAGCAACACACAGAAGCTCTATCAGCAACCAGACACCCCAAAATATGGAGAGCAGTAGAAAGCAGTAATAGTCACCAGGTGTTCTCCAGAGATACCCACTTTCAGCATGAGGCAGCTAAGCTGGTGGATATATGACTTCCCTCAACAAAACCAACCTCTCTGCCAAAGGGCTGCAAAAACCAAGCTTTGCTTTCTATAAATGAGACCTCAAACAAAGTGCACCCCACTGAGATGCACTGTCTTCATTTGTTATCTGGCTGAAGCCGTAAGTGCCAAAAAGAACTGAAATAAAGCAAACACAGTATAATAGATAACCTCTGCAGAACAAAAATCTCACTAATTATCACAACTATTTGAATTTCAGCAAAATAAGGGCCTTTTTTGCAATAAGGTGCTCAAATCTTTGGAAGGGTCCACCTGCACTAGACAAATGACCTATGAGATGACAAATGAAGTTCAACCTTTATTAAACCAAAGCAATAATTTTTTTAAAGATATGTTGTGATATAAATTAATCACATGAACAAAATGGACCTACAATCACCTCAGAAAATGCTTCCAAACTCTGTGCAGTTACTACCAAAACCAAAGGTACAGGAATAGGGACAAACAGGAAACCTAATAATACAGTCTCTGTCAGAAAACCCTGTGAAAGCATTTGTGACCCAAACCTTAAACAAAAAGCACAACTTACAGAGTTTCTGGGATTAGGGATTGTTAGAATGGCAATTTCATAGCAAGAGACAGAAACATCTTCCTAAATGTGAGAAGGATAAATTTTGTTTTGCAGAGCAAACAAAATAAAGCAACTACCTCATCTGACTTAAGGAATATTTCCTAAAACTGAGCAGGACAGGACATTATCTCTGTTTCACAACCAATAAACCCTAATTCTTCTCTTTTGCTTTGCTGACCACCCTATACAATTAAATTCTTTGCAACAGTGAAATACAGAAACACAAAAAACAGAAATGACCCACACAAGGAATACATAAAGAACTAAGCAATTCAGGTAACACTTCATGTCTCACAACAAATTTGCACTGGTGCTAGCTAGAATATACGCATTATTGTTGGCTGTGAATATTTGATAGAGAGCTAATGCCATGAACAAGTTACCCATTACCTTTCTTGTGATGAAGCTATTTTGATTTTCTCCAAGGCCTTTTTGAAAGCTGAACTTTGGTGGGAGTGCAGACAATTGTAAAATATTGGCTTCAGCCAAAAATCCGTACTGGCAGCGCACTGACTTGTCCCTTTCTAGATACCAGCCTAGAGAGCAGGACTCATAGCAGCAAGATTGTATCCATCTGACCACATCCTCCTTCCCTTCCAACCTCTGTAGTTCAGTCCCCACCATCAGCCCTTATGTCAAACTCAATAAACTCCAGAACAACGACTCTGCCTCTCTTTCCTTTAATATATATATACATATATATATAAATATATAAACAAAACAAACATTTAAACCATGCCCTGCTCTAGCTCAGTTCAACTAGAACACAGTAAGAGAAGTAGGTGTCACTCTGCTCTTCATTCAGCTCCTCAATGCTTTGCCAGGAAACCAGGTTGCAGAAAGTCAGCATTTAGCAAGACTCAACATAACAAGACTGTCAGCTTATTATGGCAATAATCCCTGCTTACTAACAGCAGAAATGCTTTCCCATGTGGCTCTCTCTGCTAAGGGGGCAAAACCACAAATCACAGCTTGAAGCTGCCCAAGCATATGCAGTTCTTAGAACCACTCTGCTGAAATCCCACAACTCATGAGCACCGTTGGCACACGGCTGATTTCAACTCCACACTATTATTTCATCCACCTCAAAGTTCACCTACAGGTGACAGGTGAAGGCAAAAGAAAGGGGCTTTATGGAACCACTCACAAACACAAGATAAGGCATTAGGAAGCTCGCATTGGATGACACCTCAGACAATACTACTACTTCTTTGTCACATTAAAAGTAACTGGCTTTCATTGTTTTGGGGGTACTTTTATGCTCCACTTTGAAGACACCCTGCCTCAGAATGAAACAGGCAATAACCCACACAAGCGAAAAGCACCTCTCATTTTCCCTACAGGGTCCGCAATCTAATCAGAAAACACCTCTCATCTAGAAGAAATAATTGTAGTACCAGCCTAATGTATCCTGATCCGGCTATATCACCCTCTATCTCAGCTGGTACAGGCACATTGTAAGCATCAACAAATCCACTCTGCACCTCAAACAGAAAAAGTCACAAGCAGTGCCAAACACTGGCCACTCACAGAGCACCAAACTGAAGGTTACTGCAATCCAAGTATGATAAACATCAAAGAAACCTTCACAAACCTTTAGCAGGTTTCATATGCACGGTGGTATTGCATAGATAAATATTCCAAACTCTGTGGTTGAAGGTAACATGCTTAAAATGAAACCATAAAGACAGGTGATTTGGTTAATTCACATCCATCAGTCACACATAACACTGAAAAAAAATCCAACTGATAAGGTATCAGAGTCAATATGCCAGTTAAAAACTGCAGCAGAAGGAGACACACACAACAGAAAACAGTTTGCAAAAAAAAAAAAAAAAAAAAA
>VZTT01042794.1:0-13527 GCA_013400855.1 Buphagus erythrorhynchus | reverse complement strand
AAAAAAAAAAAAAAAAACAAACCCAGAGCATAAGGCAAGTAGACTTGGACAAGTAAAACATGAGCACAGTACACAAATACTCAAAGAAAGCTCGCAAGGTGGGGCAAACAACACAAAATCCCCTTTCAATTTAACAGTTAATAAAGTGGGGAGTTAGCATACCAAGAGTGCAGCAACAAGAGGATGTTGGTCCTGAAACTTCCATGACATTTAAGAGAGATGAGATTAAACCAAAATCAGACCAATCCAAACCAGATTTCATTCTAGGCACATTCACCTAAAGTGCAAAGCAGCATTAAAACCAGTTCTGTGCACCTCAAACTGAGGAACAGCTTTGCATGTTTCCCTACAGTCCTGCCTACCAGTACAAGTTTCCTCAAGCGCACACACCCTGTGATGACAAAAACAGGCCAGAAGATGCTTGGAAAGTACACAGTTCAAATAATGCTTCCAGTAGGCTGCACACGACAAACTTCAGCTCTCCCCTCTGCTCCAAGGCCAAACAAGAGCAGGTAACAACCAGTGTCATCCTATCCCAGGGAAAGGCTGCCACATCCCAACAGGCAGCTAGATACACAAATAACAACATACACTGGCAGAGCAGGGAAAAAAAAACAAAGTGCATTATAAAGCCTCTTCCAAAAAAAAAAACAAAAACAAAAACAAAAACCCACAAAACCACCCAAATTATGTTTGGCTGCTTTTGCTTTGATTCTCCGACGTTTGCTGAAGTTCGGTCGGAATCCTGAAAGACTCTCATCCTAACGACACCCGTTTGCTCTCCACACGGCCAGACTCACGTCTCACACCGACACAAACACTATACACCGGCATTCCCACACAAAACGGCGACGGGAGCAGAGAACGGGACTAATACGATGACATCTGGGCTGGAACCGAGCTAGTAAGCTGCCCATACCCCTACAGCCCCCAGCTCGCTCTGGAAGAGACCCGACCCCCAAGCTCCGCCCGTAACACAGCCGCCCGAGACGGCACCCAGCAGCAGAGGCCAGAGCCGACCGCCGGGGCGGCTCCACGACCGCTGCAAGCCGGGACGGGGCCGGTCCCGCACCGCCCCTCTGCCGCGCTAGGGACGCGGCCGGGCCGGGCGGCGCAGACCCCGCCGGAGGGGGGCGGCCTTGCTGCCCTCGGGAAGGCCAGAGCACGCCGCTGGGCGACAGAAGCCCTCCTAGATTTTGGGGGACCGGGATTCTTGACAGCGGAGAGGGGGACACGAGCGACACTCTCGCCGGGTCGCGGTGTAGCGCCCACCTTGTAAACGTCGCCGTAGGTGCCGCTACCGATGCGCTGGATGAGCTCGAAGTCCTCCTGGGGGTTGCGCCGCGACAGGTCGCACACCCGCCCGCCTCCGCCGCCGCTCATGGTGCCAGGGGAGGCCCCGCTCGGCCGCGACCCCCCAGGTCCCGGGCGGAGACGGGGAGGGAACGCAGCAACCCCGAGCGCTCACCGCCACCGCGCAGTCCACCCCGCCAACATGGCGCCCGCCACCGCACCGCGCAAGCGCGGAGCATCGCCCGCCCCCCTTCCCGGGGCAGTGCGTCCCGCGCGTGCGCGAGGCCGGCCCGGGCTATGGCGGAGCCAGTCTCATCACGGCCCGGTGGCCTCGCCCTCAGTGTGGAGCGGAACTGCAGGCCCGGGGACCGCCCCAACGATCCAGCGCGCTCTCCCGGTAAGGCAGCGCCGGAGCGTGCAACGGGCGCCCCCCGCCCCGTAGCCGGGCTCATGTCGCGAGAGCTCGCGTGTGCAGCTGAGGACTCGCAAATTCACCAACCCCCGTGCCCGGGGCCGCTGCAGCACCGGAGCCCGAGGACACTGCGGTGCTGTCCCCGTGCACCAGAGGCCGCTTTCCCTGTTCCCTAGTGTCTATCTCTTGCTCTCCAGCTTGGGACAGGGCGTTTGCCCGCAGCTGCGTGTGTGGGAACCCACCGCTCCTTGGGAAGCCGCTGTAATCGCAGCGTTGTCCAGTTGCCCACATCCTCCAGTGCTGGATCCTGCGGGAAATCCTGAGGCCCTTGCTGGCTTTTGGGAGGTATCCGCCTTTCCTCAGTGGGACATGGGAGCCACAAGTTACGGATATCCCCACATCTGTGCGCATGCCAGTCCCCTGCACCGCTGGCACAGCCTCTTTTCACAGCCATCCCATGCACTCTTGACTGGGGCAATATCTTCCTTTCGTCCATGGGACGGCTTCCCCTTATTTCGTGACTTTTTGGAGCATTATGCATGCCCCATGGGATAAAGCGTGGGCCCCCTCTCCTCTCACACTAGTGCTGCTGTTAGGGTTTCACTCTTGCACACAGGTTTCCAGCACGGAGGAGGTATGTGGCGTGCTTGCCTCCTTCCCTGTCTGCACTCCTGACCCTCTCTGTGTGGGAAACAAGCACCAGGCAGCTGTGGGAACCATTCTCCCCAGATGTGCAGCCCCTGAAGTTGTGTGGTAAGTGGGTGCTAGGGCACCTCTTGGGCTCTGTGAATCAGGCGCAGCTTTTCCCACCACGCTTCTGCTGCCAGTGACTGATGGGTGAAATAAACAGAGTGGGATGAGGGGGAGCATTGGACAATAGGATATGCCATCTGCTCGCTGCCCCTGCCTGCCTTGCTAAATATAGTGGTGTGGGGTCTTTCCTCTCTGCTGAAAAGGTGCATTGGGACAGGGGGGCTGGGACTGGCCTCATTTCCATGTGTGATTATCAGAGCAGAAACGAAGCTCTGAGGAGCTCGAGAGGAGCTTGAGCTCTGGCAGGTGATGCCTGTGAAATTGCATATTGTCTGTCAGTGTGTTTGTCCTTCCAACCACCCTGGGCCTTGCATTCCTGTCCTTGGCTTTGTTTTATGACCTTTGCTCTCCCAAGCAAAATGGTCTCAAACCTGACAGATTCAGATTCAGGTGTCAGTAATTTTTCCTGGTGCATGACTGAGGTTTTTGTGGCACACTTTGCTGCTTTCTGCAGCGGAAGCACTGGGACAGGCACAGATTAGTTGTACAGGGCTGCCACAGATGGTCTGAGAGCTAGTCCAAGGGGACTGGGCTCTGTGACAAGTTCAGAACTAGTAGCAGCTGTGACCAAGTTGCAGAAGGAAATGCCAGGGAATTTGAGCTCCATCCAGAAAGGCTGACAGATATTCTGCTGGGGAAAGCCGATAACCTTGTCACCCTTCTGCTCTTGCCTCTCAGTCTTCATTTTTATCCCATTAGAGGGGAACTGGCTTATAGTTGTTCCCATATTATGTTCTTGCCAAGTTCTGCTTTGGTGGAAATGATTATGAATGAAGAAAGCAGAATTATTTTCCCTCTTAAATCCTGTTTTCTATCCATGGCAGCTGCCTATTCTTCCTCTTCTCTTGTAAAAATGCCCACAGGTTTCTCTGGGAGTGTCTCTGTCCCTTCTCTTCAGTAAGAGAGACAGATGGATCTGAGAGGTGTGTCCTCCACTGCCTTCAGAAACAGGTCAGATCAAATTAGTATCAGACATCATTTGCTTTCCCATGCTTTGGGAAGACTTCTCTCACTTTCTCTTTTTCCTCCTATTCCTTGGATGTGGCTGTGGTAGGATAGTCAAGCCACATGCTGCAGAGAGACAGGCTGGGCTCCTCTTCAACACCATGGACGAAAGTCAAATGAACTCAATAAAACTGCATTTGGGTATTGGATATTATCGTAATGTGGTTACTGTGCTAGAGAGAAAGAGAGAAAGCAAAGACAGCAACACACATGGGCCTCTTTAGGGAAAGACCATCTTTATTGAGCGGATGAGCCGTATTTAAAGCATGCTCCGTAGAGCTAAGACAAGACAGTAGCTCATTGGATAATTAAGAAAACGCTCATGGGACAGTACTTTAGAATGGGTCCCACGGTCCAGACCAGGTGCTAATCTCTATTATGAATTCCATTCTGTTTTGACCAGATTATCATCCTGGGAGAAATTCTCCCTACTGGAGCTGACTACATTATCAGCTTGGGAAGACATCTGTGAGAGAGCCAGGAGAAACTCCAGCCTGAGAGTGATTTTCCAGGCTGTAGTTTTCCTAGGCCTCTAACAGTGTCCACATTGTAAGAGTTCGGTCAATGCCAATTGCTCAAGAGTTTTGATGCCTTCAGGGACTACGAGCCCCAGCTGCAGTCAGTGACATGGCACCCCACAGCCACAGAAAATACCCTACTAAGACGGGATGTCTTGTTGTTTCCAGCTGTGTTCACAATCCATCCATCCTGCTGCTGCTGCTCCTGCTGCCACTGCTTTGATCTGAAATGCTGCTTTGTGCTCTACAGCCCCAGGTCCTGGCCACCGCTTCAAATGGGAACTCTGGTTCTTTCGCCAGCATAAATTGGCAGACTCCACCTGGCTCCAGCCAGGTGACAGCAATGCAATTTGCCACAGTTGAAAACCTCTTCCCAACTCTCTGGCATCTTTCCATGCCAGACTAAATGGCAAGGCACTGCATCTGATGGTGCTGTGGAGGGGAATTGGCCACTGGCTTACCTGTCATTTTTGTTTATGGGACTGAAGCTGCTGTGAGAGGGAAGGTGTCCTTAGAGGGTCCTGTTTGAGCCAGGTGGGATCAGAAATGGAGGCTGGCAAGTTCTTTCTGGAATGCTGAAGGCTGCCTTGGTCAGGGGAAGAGCTGCATTTTTGTCAGTCCCAGGGCAGGTTGGTTGCACCCCAAAGGAAGTGTAGGAAGGAAGGTATTAATGTAGAGGAAGGAAGGAAGGAAGAAAGACATGTAGATGTGGGATGCCCATGTATACAAGTCCCGTACTGATATAACCCTGTTGCAGTCACTCCTGATATCCAGAGGGAAGAGCTAAGCCTCACACTTTCAGGGATGACTCTAAGACTGTAAAAAAGCAACAGTGCAGCCTGGGTGTTCTCTCCTCAAACATAAGACTTTTACATTGTACTTCACAGAGAAGAAAAGACAATAAATCTTTCCAACATGATGCCAACAGTTGGAATACTTGTCTTCTTCTATGCTCTCTGTGGGAATTGCTGCGTGGGGACGGTCAGGACAAACTCAGGCGCTCTCTGTATTCTGGTCTTGAAGTTTGCAGTTTATTTCATAGGGCGTGGGTATATATGAGGCCCTGCTAGGAACTGCAGCCGCAGCTCAGAGCAGGACGGAGAGAGAGGGATAGAGCAAAAGTAAGAGAAGAGAGCATAAGAGAGTAAGAGCGGAGGAGAGGAAGAGAGGAAGAGTGAGGAAGAGCAAGAGAGAGGAAGAGAGCAAGAGAGAGAAAGAGCAAGAGAGCGATTTTCCCATTTACAATACAATAAATCTTCTTCTATGTTGAATATTCTAATTTCCACTAGCCAATCTAATACAAGATACAAATTCTCTAACATTTGCATGCAACCTATAGGAATCACTATATTACCATGTTTTACTGCTTTTCCTTATCTCTAACTAAAAAATAAATCTGGGATAAATAAAAAGATAAGATAAAAGATAAATCTGGGACCCTTCCTGCCATGCCTAGGGAGGATGTCTGTTTGCTTTTTGGTGTTCACGGCATCTAACATTATCTAAACAAAGGGGCCTTCAGGCATTCAGTTGCTTTCGACCTCACAGTCAAAAATTGCTATTTCGCTTATATTTTCCATATTCTCAAAGTCTTTTGCTAGGCACTCGTATTTATAAGGTTTCCCTAATTCATCCTTCCCAACACTCTCTTCCTGTTTTAACAGTTCCCAGAGCAGTGTCCGATCCCCAGCCTCTCCTGAACTCAGACAGCATCTCCTTGGTACTGTTTCCTTGCAGCATCCTATGCCCACTCCTGTCTCCTCTCAAATGCCTTTTTCTGGTTGCTTCCCATTCAGCTGAGCAAGCTCAGCTCCACCTCCCGAAGCACCTTTACTCCCAGAGAGGCACCCTGCAGGATGGGACCCTTTGCACTGAGTACCTGCTTTAATTGTGAAGCAACTGGACACCCTTTTAAAAGCCTTTTAAAGAAGCCACCTCGATGGTGTCACACTAAGGAGCATGGTGCCAGCAGCGACAGCTCATGCTAGCATTTGTTCTGCAAAGAACACGAAGGCAAAAATGGCTTTTTTAGGTAGATGGTGCCCCAGGGCAGCAATGGCTGCAGGGGTGAGGTAGGTGACATCTCTGTGGCATTTCCTAGATGGTGGCCCTGTGGGGATACCAGCTGGTGGTGCAGCGTGTGGCAGCTGGAATCTGGCCAGACCCCTGCATCACTTTTTCCTTCTTTTTTCTTAATCCTTCCCCCTCTTCCTCTCTTGCAAAAATAAAACCTGCATGAAGTCCAGCCTGATCCCTGCCTCCTCCTCTCTCTGCTGCAAGTTCCATGTTTAAGCCAGCACTGCCAGTGGCCAGCATGGGATGCTGGACAGAAGTTAGCAATAGCCAGTTCCCAGCAGGTGGAGTTCCTGAACATGATTTTGCATTCGTCAGAGCCTTGTTTCTCCTGCTGCAGCACAAGACTTTTCTGGGAAGGTTTTTCTTTACCAGGTGTGACATGAGTATAGTGTGAGAAGAAACACACTGATCATTTTTGCCCAGAAGCCCGGTAGTAAGCATTTCCCCATGTTTTTATATTTCTGGGAAATACTCGTGTACTTTCAGAGAGAAGCAGTATCCTTTTGGAAGGGGCAAGGGGAAGGGAAGAAATAATTTTCCCATGTAATAGATAATGTTTTATGAGTGCTGCTGACCATCTGTGCATTGGCCATTGCTGCTGGTGGATCCAGGACAACAGCTTGAACCCCACATTCTGATTTCACTGGGAAGGGTCCAGCAGGAGTCATGTCAGAAACTGACAGCAGAAGCCACATGCTAAAAATAATTATGGCAGGACCTGTCTGCATGGAAACTCCACAGAATTTAGAAACTGGAGCATTTATTTCTAGCCAAACTACTTTAAATTTGAGCTCTAGAAGGAAATAGAGAACAAGGAGTGTATCACTGCATAAAACCATGCTGCACCCACATCCTGAAGGTCATATGGCTGAAGCTGTATGATTATATGGTTCATATGATAGTGGGAAGTTTATAGCACAACTACAAAACTGCTGGTTTGTAGGAGCGTTGCTACAGCAGCATTTTCTACTTACAGGTACTCATTCATAGATCTGGGATCACTCCTACTGCAGGTTTGCCTGGCACTGGCCAGCTGCCCTTGTGGCTATTTCTAGATGTCTCTCCACTTCCTCCTGCTTGGCTGTGGCAATGCCCACTCTTAATTTCTTGGGTTTGGTAGAAACAGACTAGAGAAGAATCATGGCTGGATTCCTGAGCACAGCTGCAGCTGTTCTTTGCAGGTGTGTTCTGGCAGCCATCAGCTTCCTTTGGGAGCAAATCCTTATCCAGCACATTGCAGGTCTGCTCTTCCTGACTGTGGTGTTTCTTCTTCTGCTCCTCTAGGCCACTCTAAAATCTCAAGAATTCCCATTAGGCTTTGGCCTTTGTGTAATGAGTTGGCCAGTGTCCTGCAGACCACATCAGGAGCTCTCACATGGCAAAGGTGGAGCTGCACTGGTTGTACAAGGAACTCCTGTTGCCTGACCAAGGTAGGGAATGAAAGGAGGATAATCAGTCATCCCCTCGCAGCCTTGGGTATTACTTACTCAAGTTGTAGTCCAAGTAAAGTGGTACTATTGTTGGTGGACTTTGAAAAATTCCATTAATTGCCAGCCTGGATTGTGGCCAGGATGGAAATTTACCAAACTAAAGCAAATCACCTTGTGACCCTATAAACGCCAGTCCTAAGTGAGACTCTTTGAGCTGGAAACCCTGCCCCAACCATGCTTTGGGTGGTATGGAATCAAACAGTTGTTATGGTTAGAAGAAAACAGGAATAGAGAAGGAGGAACTTTAGTGTTGAGTGTTTAATACCAGCACATCACAGCTAGAGGATGTTGTTTCCAGCATAAAGCCCCTGGAAGTTCGGGGGCTCTTCCCTCAGAAGCAGGGAGGTGAGGGAGTGTGGGGCTTCAGCAATACTGACTCCTTTCAGACAAAAAGAGTCTTCCCAGGTTTTTCCAGGTTTTATTTTCCCCCTGTTCTCTATTATTTCTCTGGAGGAGGGAGTTTTTAAACCACAGAGGATCATTTGCCATATGGCCCAGAGTGGGAACAGTGGCCATTCCTTATCTGGGGATGAACTGGAAGAACCTTTTCTGCATTTGTAGGTTGAGATTGAACCATTTGCCTTTGTATCTTGTAATTATTGCTTTGTTTTCTTTTAGTAATTTGTTATTTTTTCATTTATATCTCTTTGTACTTGTCTTATTGGTCAAGGGAGAGAGGTTAAAAACTGACAGGAGGTAACTTATTATGGAGTCTGCACCCCGTAAATTGTCTCAAAATGAGACAACAGTGCTAGAGACTGCACCCCTCTTTCCTTTACCCCAGACAGGATGTCTCTCAGAGCTTGCAAACCATCGAGTGAAGCTGACAACAGGACCAAAATCCTGCACTCCTTGAGGCTCAGCCCTGGCTTGTTGAGAAATACCAAACATTTCACTGAACATGAGGGGAGGAGATTCTGTCAGCATTCATCCAAGGTTACAATCCCCCTCCATCACACAAACGCTAGTGTTGCCCATGATGCACAGCATCCACACATTCATTGCTGGAGCAGTTTCACACCTACTGGGCATAGGGAAAGAATAGGACAGGCCCCTGGAAGGTCCCCTGGGCTGCCCTGCAAAGGGCATGAGCTCTGTCAGAATGGAGAGAGCTCTGCTGATGGAATAGAGAAGTCAATTTTGCAATAAGGGTGGATGGTACAAGGTGAACACCAAAGGGAATGGTAGAGGGAAAGAGTCAGGTACAGACCACTGTGAGCATAGGACTGGGAAGAAAAGAAGGGATATGTGAGAAAAGGTTGGTTAAAGGATAAAGTGGTGGAAGAAGAAAGAAGGGGAGGTGAGAGGTAAGGATGGTGGAACACTAAAGTATTGCCTTAATGCAATAACCATCAATTAGATGACAGCAGAAAAAGTCACTGCCAAATAAGGCTAGAAAGCACAACCATAGAAAGCAGACTAAAACCCAACAGATCAATTAATTGATCTGGAAACAATTAAGATGCCTGGAAGCAATGGTAGGAAAAACCAGCATCAGCACTAAGCAGGGCTTTGTGGTCAGCCCTCCCTGAATTTCTGTGCTTGGCTTTACCACTGAGCACCAAGCAATAGCAATGTCTTTCAGCAAACAGGTAGGTCCTGTTGGAGTAATCTTATACCTGTTTATGTGGTTGTCTTGTCCTACACAGATCAAGACAGAAATACTCCCTCCAGGGGGTTTATACATCCAGTACAACACAAAGTTTTATCTTGGTTCTACCTTGGGTGAAGAGCACAAACAGCCACAGGTGACTAAGCTGGGAGGGTGGCCACCTGAACAAATGGCAGAATGTCTGCCCAGAGAGCCCTCAGTCAACCTGAGAAGTAGCACCTTGTGGTGTCCAAGGAGGAGAGGAGCAAAGCTCTGCACAAGGGGTGATACAACTCCGTGCATTAAGCCAGGCTGGAAGATTCAGTCTGCTCAACAGCCTTTCTAAGAAGGACTTGGGGTTTCAGCAGACAACAGGCTGACCAATAACCAGAAGTATGTTCCCGTCACAGACAAAATAAGCAGGCTGCACTAGCAGCCACATGTCTAGCACAGCCACAAGAGTGATTTCCTCCCACTCTGTCCAGAGCTGGTGAGGCCTCCCCAGGATTCATCTCCAGCATTAGGTCCTACAGTTCAGGAGGGATGTGGCAAAACAGGAGAGGAGCCAGCTGAGACTACAAAAATTGTTAGGGACCTGGACCACAGTGCCTCTGAGGGGAGAGCGTTGGGCTTGGGTAGTCAGTTGAGAAGAAGGCAGAAGGGACATCTCCCAGGAGCCTATGACTGCTGGAAAGGCAGTGACAGACATGAGAGCAAAACTCCTGCAGCATCAGGCAATGCAGCAGGGATCACAACTGTAGAATACAGCTTGGGAGATCCAGAAGTAGTTCTCAACAGCAGAAAGTTTTCATCTTCCGAAACACGATTAGCCTTTAGATTTAAGTCTCTTCACTTACCCACCCAAAGCACCTTGCCAGAATCAAGGGAAAAAACAAACAAAAGAAAGCAACAAAACCCCAAACAGCCCAAACCCCAGACACATTACTAATTGTATCTCCATCCTACTCACAGCAGAGGAACACAATGCACGAGTCCATCTCAGCTTGCCAAGTTGCAAATGCTTGTCCAATGTAGCATCTGAAAGCAATTTGCAGTAATTTTCTAAAAAAATACTTCACTGTCAGATCAACAGCAATGGGAAAGCCTTGAATTAGACCACCCCCCTCCCACCCCACAAATACCTTTTGTATAGACTGACAGAACTGCTAAGAGCTCTCTCTTTTTGGTATTTTTTTCCCGTATTTCTTTGCAGGTAGACATCATTCTTATTGTTCATCCACTTGATAAGTTTTTCTGTCTTCCACACCGTGCCCTTGGAGTAACATTACCAAGTGAGCAAAAACATTCTTTTTGCTAGAAGTAAGTCTTTTCTCTTCATATGAAAAAGCTAAAGCATACCCTGTAGACACATGCAAGTGCTGCAAATAAATAACACAGAAAATAGTTTATTTTCCACTCCAGGAGATCTCAATAACAACATCTCAAACTCACCAGAAATAAGCTTTAAAGTAATGCTGCAAAACACATGGGAAAATATACATCCAGCTCTCAAAATGAGCAAAAAACTTCTTCAGGCAAGATGTGCTTCTAAAATATTGCTGAAGGTGAAAATCCATTTACATTTAATATCACCACATTTGGTTTTGCTGTTTCATAGAATCATTTAGGTTGGAAAAAAAAACACTGGGGCTTTGACTAAACAAGGATTTGGGGACTCTTATCCCTGAGCAGCCAAGCCAATGCTTGACAAACCTTTTGTTGAAGTCTTTCTTTACCAAAGAAACTCCTCTCAATACCAAGAGGCTTTGACTAAACAAGGATTTGGGGACTCTTATCACATAATGCTATTTTACAATACAAAGATTTGAAAGACTTTTAGGCATCTCCTGCCTCTCCTAAAAATGAAGGAGAGAAAAGCAGTACCTTAGGACACCCAAAGAAAGTGAGGTAAGCTAACAAATGGCACATGATTTGTTCCAATCAGCAGGGTTCCACTGGATCACTGCCATACTGGTTATAAGTGTATCAGGATTTACGTTATGAAGGTTAGATGTTCATCTTGTTCTGTCTGCGCAGAACTTAACACCACTGACACTTCAGATGCCAGCTGCAAATAATAAAACACCTAAGCATGTCAAGCATCATGGCTCTACTTAGTAGGTGCATCTCCAAATGGAATTTAAACTCCCTAACTTCATAACTTCCAAAATGGGATACGTGGGCTCTAACCTAACTCCCAAACATTTCTAACCTAAGGAGTTCTTTTCATTAGTTTAGCAAGGATTATGGATCTAGCTTCTTCACCCTAGGTATTCTTCCATGAATCAAAGGCCATATCACCTCAAACCCCATTTTTGGGTTGCATGAGCCTCCCACCAGTCTGCAAATGAAAAACTTCCCAGAGCAGAAAAAACTTCTCAGGTTGAAAAGGCAATTTTGAAGCTAGTTTTTCCCTTTGGAAACTTTAAAAAGGTCTGTCCTTTCCCTGTTCCATTTATCCTTAATGGCTTTCAAACTCAGGAAACGGGAAAATTGATGATTGTTTGCAATCCACTCTTCTTAGTATATGAGAAAGGACTACTCTTGGCTTTGAAAGAGGGGAAAGAAAAAAAGACTACCCTGGCTCAGTTCATGGCAAGTGGATTGAACAGTCTTACTGGTGGTGCTCTCATGGTGAATTCCATTCCTCACCTCCAACTTCCCAAGGAAATATTTTGCTTAGGATGGCCCAACAGAGCAAATAAGACCAGAAAAGGATAACCCAAGGGAAGGATGATTAGTGCAAGCTGACATGATTCTCCTGTCATTCCATGGGGATGCCTCACCTTCACCATACTGTCAGCACATTCCTGCATTGGGTGAGTGAGATCAACACTTAATGAAGACCAGTCCTACAGAAGGAGCTTCTTTTCAGCCAAGTGATGAAATAAAGGAGCAGATGGTTTTAAGTGCCCATTTGTAGCAGCCCACTATAAGCTTGACTCAACTCTGAGGCAAAATGACAGAGTGAGGGCTGAAAGGAAACACCTAAAAGCATATCAGGTGGTGAGCTGGATATTCCAATATACAGTAACAGAAAGGAAAATGCACACCACTCTTTTCTGGTCTGAGATCCTTCCCGCCAAGGGAGGCTGGTAGAAAGCCTGCTAGTGAATCCACAAGGAAGGCCTATGATTTTAGACAAGTAGCCTTCAGCCAAGAAAGATTACTGCTTTATTTACCTGGCTTTAACCTTGTCCAGGTCATCCTTTCCTCTTTCTCCTTTCTGTTGTTACCATGCCTTGTAAAGAATATTTGTGAGTGTGGCTGTCTTGGTTTGAAAGACAGGTATTTGCTAAGAAAAGGCAAGAGCCCCTTCCCTGAGATGGAGAGTGCAACCGCCTCCCTTCCAATTCTTACAGTTTTGGAATCAGGGTCTCTCAGGCAAAAGATATGGGGATAGGAATAACATTTCTTTACTAATATATCTAACAAGGCAAACAAAAGAAACAACAGCAGTTATAAAAATTGACAACAAAACAGAACAGTATAACTCAGTTCCAGTCCTTTTAGGCCACAGACTCCCTATCTCTGTGCTCAGTTACCGGTGCTGTGGGCAGGGCAGGTCCCGCGCAGCTGAAGAGGGCTGGGGGGATGGCGGCAGCGGTCCAGGTGTGAGAGGGATGGAGGAGCGACTCCCCCACTCACGGTGTCGGTCGTGGTGCTTGGCTGAGTGCCCAGAGATAGTAGGATGAAGCGGGAAGGCAGCAGTGCGATGTCTGACAGCAGGGAACGTGGCTTCCAGCGTTGGGATTGTGGGAAGGGTGGTAGGTAGAAGCACCGGCCGTCTTCCTCCGACTCCACGAGCAAGCAAGAGAGAGCAAGAGAGCAGGCAGCTGCCCCCACCTCCCTTTCCGGTGTTCCCCCTCTCCCCACCCCCTTAGAGAGAAACTGTTACTAGCTAGGGTATAGCCAAAAATACTTAGAATAACAATGGGAAAAATTCCACAGAAAGAAAAGGAAGAATTCAACCCCCAGCAGTGCCCCATGCAACAAACTCGCTCCTTGTTACCTTTCACTGCCACTTGCACAGCTTGCAAGACAAGCCACAGCAACCTCCACAGGACAAGTAAAGGATTCAGTCTTCTCCAGCCTGCATAGGATCAGACCACAGAGATGGAGAATCTTTGAAATAAAGCAAACCTGAAGCTGATGAATGTCACAAACCACTGTGACATATACACCAAACCCCAAACATGTGAAAGGTCACACTTAACTCTCCATTTCCTAGACAACATTCAGTAGAAGCTGTATGTCTTTTGTGATCTTCAGCTTCTTCCCAACAGAATATCCAAAGTCCCAGAGCCAAAGCTTTCTGAAGGCAATGGC
>VZTT01042793.1:15388-48652 GCA_013400855.1 Buphagus erythrorhynchus | reverse complement strand
TAAAAAATTTAGCTTCTTCAATTTTATTTGGTATCTCCTACATGCTATATAGTAATAAAGCTGTGATAATTTACTATTATGTAGCAGCTATATTCTCAGTCCCCTTCATGATTTTACAGAATTCTGGTGCACCTGTCAACTGTTGTTTGCTTTTGGTTTGGGTTCCATGGGGTTTTTGTTCTCCTACATGGAAGAAACTTAAATGTACAAGATATGTTTCCTGAATTTGCAGAGTGGTGTATGCAGCAGTAAAGCCATATATGCTCCTTTGACAACCTTCCAGTACCCTGCAAAGCTAAATGAACTCAATTGAAATGGGAAAATTCTGGCTATTTGGGCTTTGAACTCACATGGAAAAGCAAATTTTTTATGCCACCATTTTAAAGTAATAAGTCTGTTTCCTAGGAACAGCTTCCTTCAAGCTAACTGGGAAAAATGACCCCTAACTTCAACCATATATAGAACAATACTCTGTAAACTAGCCTCTTCAAGACATTTTTAACAGCCTTGTTTGAGGAGAGATCCTAGCAAATACCATCTGAAACATAAATGATGAAAAGCTACCCCAAAAATTTCAGGCAGGTAGACAACAAAAGCATAAATTTTAACAGGGTGTTAAAAATATGACATCTAAAGAACAGAATTTGAAGTTGTAAGTGGTCATCAACATTTCCACAAATAGAAAGTTTCAAGACCCTGAATGAATACTAAAACAAAGAAATTCCACTCTCTGAAAAGCTGTGATTAGGAGAATTTTCTTGTGGAGATAAATATCCAGGAAAAGAAGCCAGAAAAGACCATTTGACTTATTCAAATTAATCTACTGCAGTGTCAACAGAATGTCTTGCATGACAAGACTTTTACAATATCCTAATATTAAACTCATATGTTTAAATATTAATAACTATAACTTCTAAGGGAGAACAAAGAGAATAAGTCAANAGAACAAAGAGAATATGCAAGTCTAAGACAGCAGCAGTTTTCAGGGCTTATCATGCATGACTGAGAATACAGTGCAGACTTCCAAAGAACATTTAACTTTTTTTCTTTTCTGTGGGTCAAATTCACACATTAGATGGCTAATAATATCTTTTTAAAGCTTGAGTGTTAGATACTCTTGTTGAATTAACAGAGAGCACAGAAAAAAAGTCAAACACAAAGCTTCTTACACTGTTTAGGTTTCCACTAAAATTACTTCAGAGACTTATTTAAACTATTTGGACAAGCATGTAAAGAGTAAGAGAAAAGTCGTAAGTTGTGAAGAAATTATGAGAATGTTTATGAAGTAGAAAACAAGTCACTATCAACATAAAATCATTTAAATGTAATGTATCTCACAGCCAATTCATTTTTATTTTCAATGATTTTGTAAAACTTTTTCTATTAAATTAGCACTTGCTCTAGGAAAATGGTATTACATTCATGTTTGAGCAATATCTGACATATAAAGCAAGAAAATAAGTGACTAATATCGAGAAATAAAACTGACATGAGCAGTTACATAACAAGATGTTTCATACTGCAAACCTTTTATAACACACAATAGTAGATGAAAACTCAAAGCACAGATTAACCATATCCTTCAGACAACCACAGTCACTAAATGAGAAGGAAACAAACAAAAAACCTGATGCTTACTTAACATGCCCCTGTAGTTGAGGTCCATGTCCCGGCTCTCAGAACGAATCTTAATGGCATCTAGGATGGCATCAGGTGACAACAATCCAGAAGGTCTTACAACATTCAGTAGTTCTGTTAGACTCATTAGTGGCAAACGTACTGCCTGCATGATTTCAGCATGGTTTTCCTTGGGATTATGTTTACACCAGTTCATCAAAGCTTGAAAAATGTCCTTTTCAGGAGCTGCAAATGAGTCTCTCAGTACAATACTTAGAAGAGCAGCCTAGAAAAGAGAAATAAGAATAAAAAATATACCCCTTAAATAAACCGAAATTTAATTGAATTTTATTTTTTTAATCAAGGGAAATTCAAATAAGGCAAAAATTAATGGCTATTTTAACTTGCAGCTATTAAAAATAAACTCTAAATGGGTGACTCCCTGAAATTGTAGCTTGTTTTAGTTATGCAAGAATTACAGAATCCATGACCAAAATAATAGGCAATACTACAAAAATCACTAGAAGAAATTGAAATGTAGAGAACTAATCAAATCAATATAATACTATTCTGTAGTTCAAATTTACTTTGGAATACTACAAGAGATTTGAGGACTTGGCAGTATAGCTCAAAATATTCCTTTAAACTTAGGTTGCTATAAGAGCACTGATGAGAAAAAAAGCATTGCTTGGGATCACTTTTTTTAACCATTTCTTAACTACTTGGGATTTCTGTCCTGTCACAATCTTTCTCTCTGTTTTTTGATACCATCTAAGAATCACCAGGTAAAAATTCCAGTGGCTCTTATTCATGTAGAAAACCCACTGGCTGCAAAAAGAGAAGAAAAATAATCAAATAGCTTTCTGATTTTCATTTAGCTAGCAGAATAAACAGGACCTTGTCTAGAAAAAGGAAAGATCTCTCATATATACCAGGACTGTCTATGTCAAAGTGTGCACTTCTTCATGAATGATGTTTGCTCAATTCTTTATTGATAATACACTCTCAGAGCTCAGATTTAACAAAGTGCACATGACAAAGTACAGAGAGAGAGAGAGAAAAAAATATTTTTTCCTTATACAACAAGTAACTTAGAGCAGTGTCATATACCCATTCAAGAAATAGACCCTTCACAGCTTTTTGCCTAAGAAAAAACACTTTTAAACCCCTCAATTAAAGCATAATTCATTCAAGGTTCTCTGCTGCTTCATGTGAACAGTACTTGAAAACACTCTCTCACTATTATGTCCAGCCCAAAGACCCGTCCAGAGTAAGTGCAAAATTTCAACTTCATAGAACAGCCTCAGTCACAAATATTTATGAATTTAACAAAAAAAACACAAAAAACCCAAATCACCCTACCACACCACCATATTCTGCAAGTTCTGAACATGATGACAATCAGCAATATAAATCACAGTAATCTCCAGAATGCTTTAGTTTACCCAGCAGAAAATCACCCATCACTGATGAAGCCTATATCAAGGAATTAATAGGACAAAGTACTTCCTGTCATATTCAAGTCTATATTTGACTTCCCCTTTGCAGCATGCGAAAGCCAAATTATATTATACCAGGAACAGATGAAATAAGACGAATTAAAATTAGATTGCCTGCTGCCATCTTTTAGAGCATTAGATATACTATATTTAGCTATATTGACTGGTCAATACCTAAAAAATTCAGAACAGATTTTCAGTTCACCCGAAATATGAAATATGAAAAATGAATTCTTGAATATTTCCAACCGTCAAAGTTTCACAAGTATAAAATAACTATGAGCTAACACAAGTTTTTAATTGGTGCCCTCATTAGTATTTCATCACAAAATTGTATTACTGTTAAAACTAAAAGTCCTAGGGGAAAAAGGTGCAAACAAAAGATATACCTTAGAAAGTGACAGGAAGCCTTCACTGGAGAGCACCTCTTGGGCATTTCTATCCATGAACATACAGCACATAAAAGTTAATTTGGAAAGAGAATAAAGACTGGCAACATCAAAAGTCATACAGACATTCTGAATATTAAGTATTGTGCAAAGATACTCAGACGTGGAATCCTCCAGTTCTGGGAATCCGTATTTATGTGCTAGGCTTAGGAAGTCAAGAAGAACTTCTTCTTTCTCATCTCGTAGCGTAGCACGACCAGTGTAAATATATTTTAACAGCATGGTAAATGCTTCTGCAGTGGTGTCCTGAAGAGGAATTTCTGCTTCAGGCTGAGATTCTCTCATTCCTCCATACAGTAATGCTCTATACGGAAGAGAGTTTCGTTTAGTTAGTAGCTTATCCCTCTGACAAAATTCACTGGAATATTAAATGTATTTCTATTGAAAAATCCCAGTTCCTTAAGAAAAAAGTTGGATTAGTAGCACTTCTAGTTTTAAAATATATATTCTAGTCTGTGTCAGCCAAACCTCTTCTCAATTCCAATTCATCAAAATGAAACTTGCTATCTGAGTATATTCCATAGAAACACACCATTTATACTCTGAGAAATTAAAACAACTTTGCAGTAGTACTTTCCTGTTCTCAAGTTCTCTTTCTCTTGAATTTGTGAAACTACCTTCAAAATCCAATTTAATGAAGGTCAAAAGAATAACATTGTGACATGGTATTTATCTTTTTCTATTTGAACACAATGATTTGATGTGCTGGGAAACATTCCCACAGAAAAGGTCACACTCAATGGACAGATGATTACACCCTGAAAAGTTCAGAGAGAAACAATGTTTATCTCATCTACATAAACATTTCCTGTGAGCCTGACAAAAATCAGCACTTCACCTGAAATAATGGCATCTAGCAGCCAGGATCACTCTGTGTGCCGGAAAGCGCTTCTTTTCCACAATAAAGGTAACGTCACTGTATTCCTCCCCGTTCATTAGAGCACCAATATGCTCTGACAGAATGTGAACGTGGTCGATCTCCCCCACAGCCGTGTACGGACGAAGTGGGTGGCTGTTACTCATCTTGGAGGGATGGTGATACTGGTAGCCTAAAGGACAAAGAAAAAAAGTAAATTATATAGGGCAAAAATATTATGAATAGCATAACTACAATCTCAAAAAAGTGTCTAAGTAATCATATATTACAAGAAAAATTAAACCAAGAGGTTTTTTATGAAAGTTCATTTTCGACCAGACTCAACACAGCTGGCACCAACAATCTAAGCTAAGTATTTCAGAGAATTGTCACCTTGTTATTCAGTCAACCCATTTACTTAAACGAAAAAGTTTCAAACAAAGAAAATTAAAAACTAAACTATTTTACATCATGTTACCATTAGAAAGCAATTTTATCTGAATTAAAATGCATATACACAAAATAGAAATAAGCAAGGTGATCAATTAAGCTTAGTCTTAACTTTCCAGTCTGTACTAGAATCAGTGAAAAGTAAAAACTGTTTTTGCAGGTTTCTAGTCAACTTTTCAGTTGACTAGAGAAAATAAACAAAATAAAATAAACAATCAGGATAACTTTTAATAAATAAAAAAGTCTGTCAGAGAGAAAAGCTTTATAATGTACAATTAAATTTTCTTATTCTTTACACTCAGTTTTCTTGATGACTTCTTGTTCTCTTACATATATACACATACACACATATATATATGAAAACAAACCCCCTAATACCTCTCAGTCATAAAATTAAGAGATTGCCCACTAATGTACAATATAGATAAATGCATTAATCATATCTTCTACGGAATTCTTTTGTTTCTTCTTCATTCATAACAGGCTTTAGCTTTTTGTGGTTTTGGTTTATTTTGGCAACAGAGGTTTTCTGTAGTCTCAATGGCAAGAGCATCCAAAAGCGTATTTAGGTCTTATATTGGCTTCTACTGTTACACTTCAGTTTACTTTTCTTTAAAAAGAGGTTGGTTGTTTTAGATAATGACCATCCATATCTTCAGAGACATCTTCCCTGCTCCAGTTACTAGCCACTTTTCAAAATGGGCAGATACCTAGTGCTGAAGAAAGGTGGTGTACCATAAGAACCAAGAAAATTATAAGGTCATACCTTGCACACATCTAACACATAAATCTTTCAAGTCAAATATTCATGACAGAAATACATTTTTAGGTTCCACTGTAAAAATATTATGAGAAAATATGTAAATAAAACCCCAAACAGATGCACTTGGGGTGAATTATTATTTGCACTTTAACATGTGCTTTACTCAAAATCAAGATACTGTGGAAACAGTCCCAAAGAACTTCAAAAGAAAACAAAACAAAAAAAAGTGATAGAAATAGAAAATAAAATTTAAGAAAAATACAGCATATTAAATCAATAATAGATCACAGCACAAATGGGAACAAACCCCCAGGTTTCCACTGGCTGTCTCTGCTACTTGAATTAGAAGCAGTGTGCCTGTGTAGCCACTACAGCACAGAACCAGCAACACTGGCCAAGATCCTGGAGGCAGCCTAACCATGGGAACACAGAACACTATACAGTCATTCTTCTATCCTGACATGAAAGCAAATTAATTTTCAGGTTTTCATAATAACATGCTATTTCTTCCACTTGCACTGGTTAATTTACAATTACTTAAGACAATTTAGATTTATGCTACATACACTTTCAATAAGATTTGCTTTCTAACAAGCAAGATTAACTTACATCAGCCCAGCAAGATCTGTTTGCATCAGCAGTACCACTTACCACAACATAATTGTTTGAGAGTTTAGAGACAACAGTAAAATTTAAATGTCCTCAAAATAGAAAACTTTATTACACCAAGACAGAACACAAAAATATGTATTTGTTACTCAGCTGCAATCTCAGATCTCTGTACTCCTTGAAGATTTCCATACCACACCCATAATTGCTGTTGTTGATCTTCATTTGCAATAGTCAGGCAAACCAACTACACGCAAATTACACATCATCAAGGAACCTGTATTGTCTCTCTTCTGCTAGTTTAAACATTTTTTGATTAGGGAAGCTGATTTATGATACTTCATCCATGTACAAATATTGGCATATTTTAATTTTAAAATCTAATTTTATTTCAACTTTTTTACTACATTCTACTTCTTTGTGTCCGGAACCTACTCTTGTCTTTAAAAAATAAGAACAAGTCTGAATAAAACTGAGAGACTGTAAAAGTAGTGAAGACAAGGGAATGCCACCAGCCACACATTCACTTTGCTCTCAGTAGCTGTGGATGTTGTCATGTGCCAATAGGCTGAAAAGCTCAAAGGAAATTGTTTCTATTTAAGGTTAAATAAACAAATAAAATCGAAAGCACACTTCCCTCTCAAGAGTACATAAACCTCTGTCTAAACAAGTACCTAGTGTATATAAGAGGGCAAAATCTGAAGTGGGAACAATTGCTAGTGACCTGAGGATGCCCAGTCCTTACAAACATCAAGATGTTGAACAACAGCAAGCAATGAAAGTAGAAATTTAGATATCGCCTTGTGTGCAAGCAACAAGGCACATTTCTTCTGATGTTTAATGCTCTCCAAATTGCTTGTTCCATGTACTATTCTAAACCATCAGTTTCAAAGAGAAACCTGCTGAGCAGAGGAAATAAAGGACTCAAATGAGGGCTGCAAGCTGAGGAAGCCTTTCAAATGCTTGAATGACCCAAAGTATTGGGCACTGTCACCTTTACAGAACCATGTTCATGCCTTTTCTGTGCTCCATGGGTACCACCAGTATATTGAAGAAACACGCCAACTCATCTATTGTCTACTAGCACAGATTTCCAACACAAGTTTTGTCTGTATTGTGGATTTTTCATATAAAGCAGACCAGCGAGACAGTCCTGCCTTCAAAATATAGAACCAAATAATACATGAATTCATATCTTCCTAGGCTGGATGAATTAATGGTACAAATTCAGGTAACCCTCTAAGCAATCTGTACATTTCTTGTTTGAGGAAGTAAAACTTAATAACCACTTTAGCTGTGCCAAGTTGCTATGAGCTCACAACTTCCCTGTATAGCTAAACATGTCTTTTTCTAGTTGTAGTAGAGTAGTCTTTATTTTTTTAATTATAAAAACTACTGTCGAATAAAAAGACGGATGCTGCTAAGAACTTGGGCAATACCCTTCCTGAAGCCCCCTCTGGCATCTTCTGTCACCAAAAAACATAACTTTTTCAGAGAATACAGGTGCTTACTCTTCCTGGCAGTCAAAGAACATGACATTTACAAGCCTGTTGCCAGCACCATAACCTATTTCCAGGAGGTATTCAGAGCTAATTAACTGCTTCAGGAGTCAGCCACTGCAGCTTTGGTCATGACACAGAAATAAACAAACAAAACAGTCTTCTCAGTGATTCTGAGACACCATTAGAACTGGAACCATCTAAAAAGGCATTTGTTAAGTCCTAGGGCCTACAAACCACTTCTCTGACCCCACTGGAAGACACACTATTCAGTGGCCAGCTTCAACAGTGAGCATGTGAAAAATGCAGCTTAGTATTTATGACATAAGGCAGCATGCAATACTACATAATGTGCTGTGGAGAAACAACCACTCCCTCCGAGCTTTCAGCTTCCTGTATTTCTACTCAGTATTCTACTCCATACATGTTATGGGATACAAAAACATGATCTAGGAAGTGCAGCAACAACAGCAACAACATCCTTTCTAAACAGCTCTTAGTTGCAATGAAAGATGAGCATTCAGTCTCTTCCTTCCCTCATTTAGGCTAACCCGCAAGAATCCTCTGAAAAGCAGTGCTGTTTCAATGAAACATGGAAGTGTTGTTTTTTTACCAGGCGTAGAAAATTGAATAAAAAAATTAATCATGAATTATTTGAAGAAAAATTTCATATAACATGAGTGAAGAATGCTTACATAACTGAGAGTTCTATCAAAGCTTTAGAAACAAATGCAAGTAAACAAATTATTGCTGAAATTAATTTTTTCATTAAATAAGTCTAGATTATAAACCCTGAGCAAAAAATTTCATATCCTTAAAACAAGTAATTCCTACATCCTCTAGTTTGTACCTAGCAAGCTAATACTTTCATCAGAATTACACAAAGAGAATTTTCTTAAATGTAATTCTTTTACACCGCTCTTTTATCTAAAAATTGGTTCTCAGTTGATTGGATGGTACTTGAGTAGTATTTCAATTTTATGTAATTCATTACTTCATATATTGTAAATAAATTCCAGTAAAATACTACTTTAGTTTCATTTCTATTACTCCCAGAACACGATAGGTGTAACAGTAACACTACTGTACAAGCATACCACTGGTTCAAATCATATGGTTTATATTTTCAATGGATACATATATGTCTTTTTATAAATATATAATCTCGGGAAACAAATTCTCAGTAAATACTTCAACATTCAGAGTGTAAATACCTCGGTTCTGTCAGAACCCTAGCTCTTTTGCACTTCTAAGTAACAATAACAAAGTTGAACCAGAGTGAAAATTGCAACAGAAAAAAGAAACAAGTTTTGATACTTTGTAGCCAAATATAGAAACAACATAATCAAGCCCTAGGACTCCATAAATACAGAATATGAAAGCTCAAGTAAGCACAATTCACAGAACTTTCAAGTCTCATCTCCAACCCCTCTTGTGAAAGGACTAAAAGGAAAGCAGGTGGTAACATTAAGGGAAACTAACCACATCATCCAATCACAGCATTCTAAACAGCAATTTAGTACCAAAAAATGTTTTGACTCAAAGCATATGGGAAATTGTGCCCTGCTCATCTGCAAACACATTCCCGTCACTTCAGTGTTGTAGTGCTAACATTTTACATTCCACTCAGATGCTTTCCTGTCACAAAAGAGAAGGAATAAGTTTAGCTAAGTACAAAGAACAATATACTTGGTGCATATTATTTATTAACACATATATAAAATTAACCTGGTTAAAATGGCATACAACGAAAACATTAAAATCTCAAGAAAACACATCGGGTCCACTCACCAGGGAAGTTGTCTGAAGACCTACAGTGAGCATAGCCTGTAGGCAGGTTCCCTGCTTCTGGGAAATTAGGGTTCTTCGCCATTCTGAACAACAGACAGATTGAACAGCAAGCTCATAGAAAAGCTATTCAGCAACATCCAGCTGCACAGCAACAACTGGAGCATTTCCTGGAACAATGCATGAAATACACACCATCAGAAACCGTGAGCACAGAGCCTCATGAAGAAAGTGAGAGAGATGTGTATTTTTCAATTCATCTTTTTGCAGAAATAATTCCTTTAAAAAACCTTCAATTTAATGGGAAAACTTCTAAAAACATTAGAATTCAGGAACAGTATTTCTATTTTGAGTCATCATAATTTAATTTTGACCATTCATATTTTTTACCATCACAGAAGACAGTAACATGTTGCCATATTCATGATAAGCCACAAAATTCCATCATGACATTTCTGCTACAGCATTAATGTCCCAGAAAACACCATTTTCCCATATGGGTGTCCTAATTAAACCAGGTCTATACAAACTGTATCACACATATTTTATTGCCTACACAGACAAAATTCTCCAAGTGTTCTTGCCTAGCTAAAGTTTTGGGGATTCTGTTTGGATTTTGGTGGTTGTTTCTTTTTTTACAAAACTTGGCAGCTGCAGACCTTTCTATTGCTCAAGCCTTTTTTTAAACAGGAAACTAAAACAAAACTGTAGGGTCAGGAAACAGAGAAATACAGAGACTTGACTTGCTTAAACACATAATCAACATAATGAGTTTCTCTCAACAAGCATAAATTATTGCTAACCTTCCCATCAAACCTGCCAGGAGGAAAAATAAACTGTATTTAATTTGCTAAACAGATGATACCTTGATCTAGGAATTCTCTCATAAGGGTCACTCTAATTTTCCTTATGGGATATGTTTAAGAGAACAAAGGAGGAGAAGGTAGAAAAAGATATTTTTAGGTAGTCTCATGAACTAGAAAGTAACCACACCTTAATCCTGCATATCAAATCCAGGCTTTTGACAAAGAAAGTATCCTGGTTTTTGATGATCAAAATGTAATATGTAAGTATCTTTCCTATAAGTAATGCACATTATCAAGTTGGCCTGTGTTATCAAAATATATTCAAAAGTCATTAACGAAAATTCTTGGGGTCTTTTTCGTTAAATTTGAGTAAACATCTCAACAGAACACTTCAAGAACCTGATTTACAGATTTGTAACAGAAGACGCATTAAATACACCTGCTTTGTGAGCAGGCTCAAATTAAATCCTAAAACACATAAAAACTTAAATGATTCCAGCACAGGAGTTTAAGAAGGTTTGTGTGCTGCACTTTTAAAACACGAGCAAAGAGCATTGCTCGGCAAGCGAGATCACGGGCAGATTGCTAACAAGTTAACGTCAAGCTGGGGTTTTTTTTAAGTCTGATAATATGTCTTCTAAGCTAAGAGTAGTTCCAATGAATCACAGTAGTGCGTAACTTGCAGAGTGGTTAAACTACTACGACACTAAAGCACCAGGGAAAACACTGAGTACCGCGAGAGCATCAAAATACTGAACTTATATTTTTTAAGAAACAAAATTCGAATTAGATGGGCACAGCAGGGCCTTGAGAAGGCAGCCAGGGGCAGGACGAGCGGGCGGCAGCTGAGGCTGGCGCGGACCAGAGACGGCGGCCGGAGCCGGCGATGCGCCCAAGGTCGCGCCCGGGATAGCCCGGGCCGCCACCGTCCCCGGCTCGGGAGACGCCAGGGGAGGCGACCTCAGCCCGCCCGGCCGCCCCCTCCCTCGCCCCTACAAAAAGGCACTGCAGCTGAAATCGCATCCCCGCCAAACGCGCCCGGCGCCTTCCCCGGACGGCGGCGCTCCCCCAGCCCGCCCCGGGTCACTCCGCCCGCTCCTGGCGGGAGCCGCCGACGGCAGCACCTCGGGTACCCCGGGCAGCCTCGGGACCCCGCTCGGCCCCGGGGCCGCCGCGCCCCTCCCGCCCGCGGGACTCACCGGCCCCGCCGCCGCCGAGGCCTCCTCCCCCCTCCCCGCCGCCGTCCATACGTCACCCGGCGGCGCGCTGACGTCACGGGCAGCCGCGGCCTGCGTGTGACGCAAGCGGGTCCCGGCGCGTCGCGGGAGCGCCGCCGCTACCGCTCCGCTTCCTGCTGCGGCCGTGGAGCGCCGGCGGCCGGGACACAGCGGCGCTGCCGGACCACAGCGACTGGTGGTGTTTAACCTTCCCCGCCGCCCCTGTCCGCTGCTCCTTGGCTGCATTCAAAATCCCTATCTCCTTAGTAGCGGCGTGCTTAGCTCCTGCCCTTCGGTGCGTGTCCTGCTCTCCTGCGTCAGGAGAGCCTCTCCCAGCGGGAATGGGGAATGTTGGCCTGTCGCTGCGTAACCGTGAGAGTGACTTCTGCTGCACTGCATGAAGCTAAATTTAAGCCCTCCGAGAGGCAAAGCACTACACGCTATTTAATTCCATGCTTTATTTAGCAGAAAAGAAGCCTTCCTTGGAAGAAGCAAAAATAGTGGCCTGTAATCCGTGAGAACATTAAATAATTTCAGAAGTTTTTCTAAATCTAAAATATTTTAATACTGTTGCAGGTTAAAAGACTTATCATTAAGTGTTTTTCTTTGGTAGTTTATTCTTTGATTTCCTATCTGCAAATACGGGTTTAAATTCTCAGTATGACAAGCAGCAGTAACTTATTTTTTCTAAAAACCCAAACCCACACATTACTCACTTCATGATACTACTGTAAGTACTTTGTAGATGGCAGTGTTTTTTTACTAGTTACGTCTTTATTTACCTCACAGTCTATCATGTCTACACTTTGTCAATCACATAAAAAACCAAAAGTCACTACAACACTAGACAACACGCTTAGAGTAAATTTTGATTAGTAAGCAGAGAAGTTTTAGCATAGCCTGCTCCTACTTCTGTAGTTATCCACTGGACTACATGATGTGTGCTAATATCTTTCCAAACAATTCCATGGGTGAGGGTATGGGTGTTAATGTCTTTGAAACAGTTCTTAATGTCTCTACCAACTTCAAGCCGAATGTTTGTTAGAGCCCAGACAGTGACTCTTGAAACAGAAAAACAGGTATACACAAGTCTGAGTTTCTGAACTGCGGAGGAAAATAGCAACTTTAAAGAGGGAAGATGTGGTTGACGGTTCAGAAAGGCTGTACCTTCCTAATACCTTAGCCAATGGGGAAAGGAAGAGGGCAACATGTGGCCAAGAGTTTATAAACAAGGCTGCACCCCTGAAACCTCGAGAGAAAACCCTGCAGGTGTGTGCGCCGGTGGGCTCCCTCCCTTTATTCAAATAAAGTTGTAGGACTCCTCTGTCTTCTTTGTGGACACTGGCTTTTCACATAGTGCAGCTTTTCCACTCACATGGGGCACATCTGGGATCCTTCCACTGTTTGGATCCGGCACAAGGAGAGGAGCTAGATGTGTGCCTCAACCAGTTTTTAGGTGACACAGCTGCCTTTGGCACTGGCAAGCACCAGGCAATTGATTGTGTTCCCAAGACTGTCCAAGAGACAGATGTGGACCAGTGAGGTCTGTGAAGAGTACAGGAAACGACCACTGAAAATTTCACTGCTGCGTACAGTGATTCAAAACAGAATCCTCAAAGCAAAACAGCGACCCTTTCAGTCATCTAGAATTCAACCATAAGCAAAGCAACAGGTCATCGTGCTTTTTTGTAGTTTTCACCAATGCTTTATTGCGAAGTGAACTGCAATTACACTATTTGTTAGCCTTTGGTTACACTACACATTATTCGATAGCCACATAACTGAAGAAGTTAGGTGCTACTCAAACCATAGTAAAACAAGGCAGAGGGTCTTTCTTTCCTTGTTGGAAGAAAAGGATTTCAAACTTTTCATCATTTACACAGTTTATAAAATCAAATAATTTCTGTAACACATGGAAATGCTACGTTTTCCTACTGCTCACAGGTATGTATCATCACTTGTTTTGGGAGGGCAGATCAAATGCCCTAGTAGTAGGGAAGTGTTGTTTCAGATACTCTTTTTCATTAATTTCCTAAGGCAGAATATACAGAGCATTTAAGTCAATATAGCCCCAGGCTTCTACTGAAACAAAACTTGTAAGTTCTTCCTAATGTTGAAAGAGACAAGGGTCACTATGGGTTAGCAACTATGAGACCTCTTGTCAATCAGCAGTCAAAAGCTGAGCTGAAAGACTGAATTCTTTCTGCTCTACAGATTTATTGCCTCTATAAAGTTTCTTTTTGCAAGACTGTTTAAGGCTGCTCCTTAAAAGAGTTTTGCCTGGAATAATGTAAGTAAAATTATGACTTTTATAAGCATGCTACTGCTCCAGTCAAAATTAGCCTAACATTTTATTTTCTAGTATACAGGACAGGACATGAAGTCTTCAGGGTCTTCTGACTTCATAAAAAATATACTGAAGCTTCTTTTTGGCTCCTCCTTGATGCTCATCGGTAGTAACATAGCATATGTTGTTGTTAGTTTGAATCTAATCAGTGTGAGATGCAGTGAACTTCTGGTCACGTATTTTTGACAGTGTTTATTGAAATATTAACATAATGAACGTTCAAGAGGAGAATCTGTCTAAGTGCTCTCCCAGAAAATGATTGAGTATTTGTAGGGAAAGATGTGACAGGAAAAGCTTACAGATATGATTGCTTAGCAAGAGATTCTGAAAATATAAAATCTGTGACTGATATAGAGATGGTAGCTAGTTTTGAAATGTAAAGCATGGCCAAGCAGGAAGACAACGATTAGCTGAAGGTGGGTTGAGCAATAGCTAACAAAGGGACACCCGAGAGCCCAAGGGGTGGAGCCCACCAAGGTATCAGGGAAAAGGTAGATTAGGGGGTAGCTTTTAAGATTTAGAAAGTAGATTATATGGTAATATAGTAGTTTCTATAGGTTGTATGTAAATGTAGTAAGAGGTGTGTTCTGTACTGGTTGGTGACTGGGAATTAGAATATTCAACATAGAATGGGATAAAGCCACAAGGTAACAGGAAATCACTCTCTTGGCCACATGGGACCCTGATATCAGCTGTGCTGGCAGCTGGTAGCAGGGCCCCCTTTTTACCCACGACCCTCACAATAAACACGTGTTCCAAGAGCATCTCTGCCCTCTGAGGAATTCTGTCCCTACCGTCCTTGCTCGATACATCAGCCGGGTAACAACAGCGATCGTACAAGTATTCCTAACTGGAAACAATTTGCAGTGGCATCACAGGACAAGAAAAAAGGAATCCAAATGAGGTCCCAGGGGATAGTTTTGAAGGAGATTCTGAACATGACTGATTCCTCTCTATTAAGCAAATTTCACAAGCACTGTTACAGATTTCTCCAGGACTCTGAAAGTAGGCCTCTCTTATATACAATATACTTCACTAGAATTAAGTGAGAGTCACCATGTGGTTAGGATTCAAAATTTCAATCCAGTAGCCATCAGGATCCTGAACAAATGCAAGTCCTTTCATTTTACCTATTAGGAAAAAAAAAAAGAAAAGATAAAATTAAGACTGCATGACTGGTTCTAAATGTCAAATATGATTACTTTGAAGAATATTTTTTCTTTTTTCTTTTTGCATAAGAATTAGTTCAAATTTAGACAGATAATTCCAAAAACATCCAGATTCGTTTTTAATCAGCATTAGATCTTTGCAGGCAAAACTGTCAATTCTACTCTTAATAAAGCTGTAGTTAAAAGTCACTTTGGAATTCCATCTTTTGTTGATTGAAGTTTTTTTGCATATGCCCCTGTAACTGTTCATCCTCAAAATTCAGAAAAATATTTTTGTACTCTGGAGATGTTTTGGTATGTTTTCTTGAACTGGCTTTGCTGGTATAAAATCCTCTGTTCCTCTGCCCTGTTCATCTCCCATCATTCCTGACTCTACACTGAAATTTTACATAACATTTTTGCCCCTGATATGGTTTACAGTACACTCTGCATCACTTCATAAAGCAGAGAAATGCAGGATAGGACTGTTACACGTTTTACTGTTGGAAAACGTATTATTCATTGAAACAGGGTCCCCAAAAGTTGTTCTCAACAGTAGATCAGGATAGCACAGCTTTACATGTTATCATTAAAGTGTTAACTACATACTTGTAGTTACACTTGCTCCTTTAAGTTATTTACTGTAACAGAACCAGCCTAGCTCTTAATATGTTCTAGTGACAAAAACAACTGAGAAAATAGATGTTTGATCAGTAAGGCAGGAAAATAAACCCCATACCTGATCTCCCAGCCTGCTGTGCAAACAATGTGAAGCCCAAAACTTCCTCCTCCTCTTTGGCATTTGCTGCATCAATTTTGTTTCTGAATTTTGAAGAGCTTTTGCTCTGCCCCCACCCCTTGTCTGCTTCAGAGTTCTTTCTTGTGATTCCCTGCATTTATATTCTAAGCTTGTTCTTCTGTGTACTTTCATTCCTACCACTGCACAGCTCTAAGTCAGCAACTCTCATTTCAAGCCTCTCGGGGTTTAAAAAATGGACACATTTAAAAAGGCTCAGAAACTCTAAAATGCTAGAAATACCAAGATCTATTCTTAATTCAATAAATCAAGTTAAGTTTTCAGCTACATTTCTTATTTTACTTCAGCTGAGAACACAGTGAATGAGATGAAAATCACTTAAGTCTCTTTTCAGTTACTAGTATTACATGTCTGTTTTCGAATGCATCAGTCCTAAAAATCTCATGAGTCTTTTTATGAAAGAGAATCCAGCTGAAAAAAGCAAGACTTCTCACCACTTCTGCATTTTGGGATATTTTCACATAGAAATTCTTTGCTTATATACTCTCTAGACATTTGTACTATACATTATGCAAGTCAATTATGATACAGACTAATGGAGCTATTCCTATCAAAGCTGACAGAACAGCTAAAAATATAATAACTAGTAGGTTGTATAGTAGGTGTTAGGTGGATTTACACGAAAATAGCCAGAAAAGTCAAGAATGACTCAGTTTAAATGGGTGGGAACTAGTATGTTTTCTGACATATTCTCCTAAAACAAGAACCAAGCAGATGTGCCATGTGAATTTGATCCATGTTACAGTAAATTCTGTAACAACTCTAGGCAGCAGTATACATGACATGTAAACTAAGACATCAACAGAGAATGTGAATTTTACTGAAGGTCAGGCTGCTACATAGCAGACTGATGTATTATTGTTACTGGGATGGATCTATTGCCAATTTTGCCCACTCCATAAGTGGGGTGCAGGGGTAACTGGTTCTAGAAACTTCTAAGCAGTGGCAACTCCTAGCAACGTATCACCCAGCTTTCCAGGAAGGTCTCATAGACAGAATATGTTAAAACCAAGGAAAAAAAATTACTTGCATTTCTGATCAAGACTTACCATCATCTGGTTTCTTCACAAATTTCACTCCTAGTTCTTCAAACCTCTTACAAGCTTTATAGACATCAGGAACAGCAATTCCAATGTGCCCTGTGCAAGAAGGTAAAAACAGTGAAGAGCATTTTAAGTATAGCTGAGTGTTCTATGAAAAAAGTTTTAGTATTTCATGCTGTAATTCACATAAGCTATGACTATATTTAAGAAAAAATTCCAGAAAGAAGAGCGTTTTGGGTATTAACATTATTCTTCCTCAAAGAGTTGTCTTTTGATAATGCCTTTTAAATAAGAATGTTAGAGTTGAAGTATCTTATGTTGTTTAGACATGAACTTTATTTAGAGTAGGAAAAATAAGATTTTCAATCAAACTGTTATATTGGTATTTTCTTTCTTGAAGCACAGCTCCATAACAGGATTTTGTTGTATTTGTTCTGTTTAACAGCACATGGAGTTTATCATTAATGCTGTTCTTGCAGAGACTGACACTAGTGCTATGCAAGGACTGAGCTTACAAATCAGTTCAGGAGCTTTAAATGTCAAGGAGCTGGACCGAGTGTGAAACTTATTTCATAGCAGTGACCTTTCAAGCACTCAGAGCATTAAATCAAGCCACACAAATAATATCCTCGGTGCTACAGACAAACGGAATTGTCCTTCTCCCTTAAAATCGGTAACTAGTGGATTATACAGCGGAAATACAAGATTAAATCAGTTTAAGCACCATGATAATCTAATACACAAGCACAACTGATGTTCTTCACTCAGTAGTTAAAATTAGCATGTGTTTGCTTGCTGAAGGATTAGATTCTTGATAAAGAGTGTAACTATGGTTCATTATTCTGAAAGACATTGGTTCATTTAATTTCATCATCTTTCACAGTATACATGTTGAAAGAAGAGAGATAAAGGATGAAAGGCAAGTTCCCTTCTTTCAAAGACTTAGTACATTTTATTTCAAAGCTTAAAAAGTATAAACACAAGACTAAAGACCTACCAAATCCTCGGGGATCTGAATTGCCATTGTGATAAGACTGACTTTCATCATTTTCAGTGCCCCAGTTGCTGTAAGAAGTAATTATTACATATTGAAGAAAAGCATTAAAATTAACAAATCCTAAATGTTCAGTTTCCTTGGGAAGGGTAAGTTGTTTCTCCTAAGAAACCAGAGAATTTCAGCGGTTGGCCGAAATCATTAAACAACAAAGATCTTCCCTAGTCATGGGATCCAAGGGATGGTCTTGGGGCTAATCCAATCATGTTCACATTCTTTCACTATTATTTAGGGTCTACATTTGAATGAGTCATAAATACTCCTGTCTCATTCAGATTAGAGAGGTTTTGCTGCACAAATCAGTTTATCTACCCATCACTGGAGAACAACAAGTGAGGGTAGCAGGTCCTGGGGTTAAGTAAGACAGCATTTGGGAGATTGTTTCTGCACAATTATAATGATTAGTAGCATTAACCAAATTGTCCTGTTTACAGGAAGCATATGTTCTGACTTAATACCCCATTAGACTAGATTCCAAAAGCAATAGTTACCCATTATTAGGATGCTTTGGGAATCCAAAGAAAGGTCTAGCCATGTTGGGTTTTCCTAAATTACTTACCCAGATGGCATGCTTATAAAACACAGTAAGTACTGTTTCATATTAATGTTCACCTAGCAGCTTGAAAGAGCTCTGAAAGAGGAAGATCAACCTTTCCAAGTATCCAATCTCAGATATATTGTAAGGATGTATGGCAGTGAAGATATATCCACAGTAATGATTACATTTTTTATTCAATCTAATGGGATTTACACTTATCCAATACTGTTTAATCACTGTTAGCTAAGTGTCATCTCTCTTTATGTAAACACTTACTGTGTCAGTTCCAGTGTAGCTTTTCTAGAGAAGGTCCAAGGTGTTCTCTCAGCTTTATCTTTCGGGATATCGTTTTTATCTTCATACCCCAGGAAATAGAGTGAGAACTTCATAGTAGGAAAGTCAAATTTTTGAAGCAGTCTAAATGGCAACAATTATTTTGAAATAGTAACTTACAAGGGTAGTTAGTAGCTTGCAAATAAACCAAGATGCTTCCCCTATGGAAAAATGATTTCCATGAATTTTTGCTCTTCTATAATCCATACTTTAAAATAGCTACGTTTTAAACTATCAAACAAAAATACTCCAGAACACATTACAAATCTACAAAACTTAAAAGAATCAGATGTTTAAAACCAAACTACCAGTAACTGAATAGAAGTCAGTACAAAGGCTTGCATCTTCAGGTTATTACTCTTTTACTTGACTGTGTTTTCAGAGGAAAACCTTGAACCACCAAGGAATCTTCAATCTACTTTGAATCTTAGTCGTCCAAGAGAGCTCTCTGGTACCCGACAAAGTGTAAGAACACAGCAAACATACTTTTAGATGAAATATGTTTACAGTTTCAACAGCTAGCAAAAATGACAAAATCCCTTTCAGATGTGACAATTTAATCAATTAAAAATACATGAAGCATACGTTTTTATGTAGGATATTTAACTGGAACAAGTAGGAATGCAAAATTAATTTATTTTTTACAAGGTATTTCATTTTTATTTTCACTACAGTGGAAGTAATTTATTTTAGTCTGGAGTCATTTCAAGATGTTTAAAAACATAGTATTTTGTTTTGAAATAACTCAAATGATAAGGATGCACAAAAAACCCCAGCATAAACGTGTTAAGCTACTGCATGGCATCTGCCTCTCAAAAGCGTTCTCCAAAAGACTGAGCCTGGGCTTTGTCTTCACCCTTTATTGCCTTGCTCTCATGTGACTGGAGACAGTCATAAGCCACCTCTGAGAACTAGCAAAAAAAGCCTAATTTCAAGATTCTTAACAATGGCTCCTCATTAAAAGCACAGTTATAAAAGTTACCAGTGAGCTGCAGGTTCAGTGAAGAGGAAGTAAGCAAGCTGTACCCTGATAATTAGTGATCTACTTAAGAAAAAAAGAAATTTCTAGTCAAGGCCAATATTAGTTCATTTGCAGCTTAGGCATCTACAGCTTGCTGCCAGACCATCCAACTAAGCATCAGCTGATGGGCCAGCATTTTTATGTAGTCAGACCAATTAGTATAATTACATCCAAAAAAAATAATTCTTTTCAGAAGAACAGACGAAAAACCTAACCTTATCATGGCATACAAATTCTACTCACGTCATTCCAAGTACCCTTGTATAAAAATCCAATGACTTCTTAGGATCCTTTACTCTTAACATTGTCTGCTGAAATATGAAATCCTGTGGGGAGAAAGGGTTTATTCTTTATATATCAGCCAGAATTGAATTATGGGTATTAACAAGGATGCCAGTTAGTAATGACTCTAAAACCCGTAGAACTACATTAAGTCTAAATAAAACCTTTTGTTGTGATTCTATACATACAGATTTGTATAAAACAAATGTGTCTGTAACGTAATGTTTAAAACAAATAAACAATCCCATGAGTAGTGTCATTCAATATGCATCAAAAAGGGTATCCTTATATTTATTATTCTTATATGGGGCTATAGCATATACGAACAACTTCACATACAAGCACAACAGGCACATGAATATTCAATATTGAGCCTCCTAGACTCCTGAGCTCATTATTTTTATTATTTCATGGCATAGGTATTGAACTTCTGTCAAACTTGATTATATCTTGGCAGCAAAACCGGCCTGCAACTCTATAAGGATATTTTCTTGAAGCCCCAGGGTAACTATATACCAAGAGGCTTGTGAGCGACCAAGTGGATAAAAATTGAGTGGTAGAATAGTTGACAGAAGTAACGGGGGAAAAAAAAATCCCAAAAATATGCAATTACAAGGCTCTCCTAATAAAAAGTAGAAAGGTTTGGGGCATTTTGACGGGTTTTTTTGTGCCGCCCGAGCAGGGACTCGCCGAAGCGCCCTGGAGCGCTCGCTCAGAGCCAGGACAGGCGCGGGCCCGGCCGAGCGCGCCCCGCGGGGTTCGGGGGCTCTCAGGGACCGGCACGGCCCGTCCAACCCTTCCACGACCCCGAAACCCGCCGGGCCGCCCGGCAGACAGGCCGCCAGGGCTGCTCCGTGCTCGGCCACACTGCGCTGCCCCATGCCGGGACCCGGCCCGGCCCCATGCCGGCCCCCACGCCCGGCACGTCCGCCCGGCCAGGCGCCGTGAGGGCAGCGGGGAGCAGCGGGCGCCGCAGCCGCGGGGCGCGCCCGTCACCGCCACCCACGCCACCTTGGTGCTGGCATCCGGCTCCGAGCAGGCGGCGTAGGCTGCCTCGTCCGTCAGCCCGCCGAGTTCCGCGGGGGCCGCCATGTCGGGAGAGGAGGGCGGGGAAGAGGAGGAGGAGGAAGGGGAGGAGGAGGAGGTGCTGCGCCCCGGCCCGCCCCACCCGCTCCGTCGGAAGGATGCCCGAGGAGTGCTGCGGAGGTGCGAGAGAGAGGCAGATCGAGGTCTGCCAGTTCATCCCTAACTCATAGCGAGCCCCTCAAGCTCTGAATCAAACTTTTCAATTTTTCTTTTTTTTTTTTTTTTTTTTTTTTTTTTTTTTTGCTGTATGCCGGTAGCTATATCTGCACAGTTATGATTTAGCAATTACATTGTGAACGTTGTCTGCTTGGCTAATCTTCTGTTTTAAGGAAAATAGAAAACAATCCTAAAATGAATGGGCTCTCTGGACGAGAGCCACCAAGAGTGAAGTCAGCAAAACTGAGCAGTAAGTGGGAAAAAGGTAATCCCAGCAATGGGCAATCGTGACCACTGACTCATTGACCACCTACTCAAAACGGATCCCAGACTCAAATAGAAGGAAGAATTGCACCCGTGGACTAATTACCATTAGAAGTGAGAGATACAACTAGCAAATACAGGGTTGAGCACTAATTAATAGCAAAGTTATGTAATTTGTAACCAATGAATGCTGAGGCCTTTGTTTGTTGAAATTTATAAATACTGTAAAGTTTTAATTATTAGGGAGGCAGCATTTTGTGCGTTACCACCCAGCTCCCTACTTGGAGCAAACTAGAATAAAAAATAGAAATATCTTGCCTCCATGTGTAAATTGATGCTGCACAGGTAACGAACCAGGGTTCAGGACAACATAAGGACCAAAGGGAAGGAACTTCCCTAACTGTGGCATTACTTAGCTGAAACGTGGCATGAAAGTGAGGATCTCTAAGGTGACCTGAGGATGCATCCCTCTGGTTGGCCGAGAGTACCACACCAGGCCCAGAGAAGACACAGCTGATAGGTAACACAGCTCCACTGGAATGGTGCTGCTTTTGTAAGTCCTGGCGGTATCAGGCTGATTGGGAATCCTGGCCTTGCCTTACTATCATACTCATGGCAACCATGGTTTAGTATTGACAGAGGCTGATTTCTGCTTTTGCCTCCAAGTGCTGGGAAAAAGATTTCAAGTAGCATTTGTCACAGAATTGGGCAGATTGGAAGGGACCACAATGGATCTGTTCCAATCTTCCTGCTCACGCAGTGTTATCCCAGAGTACATGGATTGTGTCCAGATGGTTTTTGAATATCTCCAGTGAGGGACACTCCACAGCCTCTCTGGGCAATCTGTTCCAGGGCTCAGTCACCCTCTCATGAAAAACTTCCTCATATTCAGGTGGAACTTCCTGTGCATCACTTTCTGCCTTTTATCCCTTATCCTATTGCTTGGCACTACAGAGAAGAGCCTTGAAACATCCTCTTGGCACTCCTCTCCCACCCCCCCTTTAGATATTTATACACATTGTTGAGGCCCCCTTTCAGTCGTCTCTTCACCCTCTGGAGGTACGGACTGTCCTTTCGTATAAAAATATTTCAGGCCTAAGATTGAAGGATAACATTTCTCTCAAAAACGCAGAATAAAAACCAGGATTGAATACACTGTGTGGGAAAAAATTTTAGAACTCCACACGTTTTATAATCGAGAGCAAAGCACTTTGGCAGCGCAGAGCTGTCTGCGCTACTCAAGTAGCTTCCAGAGGCACATTTAACCACGCCAACGGCGCACTAAGCGGATCCCAGGTACACGGGACCTTCACGCTGGAATGACGGTTCGGATTCCGGGGGTCCAATTTTGGCCGGCCGTGCGCGGGCACGGCGGGCGAGCGCCGGCAGCGCGCCCTGAGCCCCGCGGGCGGGCGTTGGAGCCGCCGCCCCGAGCCCCCCCCGCACCGGTTACGGGCTCCAGGTACCGGTACCGGTACCGGCCCCGGCCCCTCCGCCGAACCGGCAGCAGCCTGCCCGCTCCGCCCGCTTCGGGGAGCGCCACTGGACGCTGCGCTGCCCGCCCTGCGAGGAGACACAGCTCCGGCCAGGTCGGTGAGGATGCTCGCCTGCACCTGTCTGTCAAAGCTGAAGTGCGGGCTAAGGCAGCTCAGCTTTTCAGAAGAGAGCCGAAAGGCTGTATCGCCAATGCTTAGTGCTTGGGAATCCTCCACTTCTCCTTCCCTCTCTCTCATTCTCCTTCCATCCTCCTAAGATGATGCATGCTGGAAGCCAGACCTACTTTCCTTGAATGAACAGGTCCTGTAGAGAAGGTTTGGGGCATCCTGGAGGGCAGGAAAGGAGTTTTTGACATAAAAGCATATTTGTTATTCCAGCCGGTGGGCAGATGGAGTTCATGCAGGTTTTTGAAAAGTGTGAGAATCTCACCTGAGCCGCCAGCTATCTTGCGTATAGATTTTGGAGAGCCAGGGAAGATGCCAGGATACGATACAGTCTTTGTGGGTTTTTTAAAGAAAGCCGCGAGAGCCTCACCTCTTTCATCTTGTGCTTTAGGGGAAAGCATCAACTAAAAGCGAACCAGTTAAAAGGCAAGGAAATTAGCATCCAATCTATTCCACTTGAGTGGAATAATCAAAGAGGAAAGTACCTCTGCTAACCTTGTAGATGACCAGGCCAGTCATAGAAACATGAAGAAAAAGAAATAAATATAATTAATTTACTTTATTTTTTGGGTGTGGGGGGTTGGTGGTATGTTTACATCAAGAAAGAGATGAACACTTTCTATAGCAGATGATTGCATGCCTAAAACTGTAGAACATCAGCCAGTTTGTCACCTATTACATGGGCAAAAATAAGGAGCTAGTAATTTACTGCCAGGTGTTGCTTTTCAGGTGTTGTTTTTCATGTCAGCCTCATCTTTGATTTTTTTTATTTCCCAAATCAGGTAATAGTGTCTAAGAGAGTATACAGTTACAGCAGTGGTAGGCTGTTCTTAGGCCTCATATGAACTACTAAGGAATTCTTGATAGTTATCTTGATCTTTATTGTAATAGTACACTGAGCAGAATAGCAATTTCTGTGTATGCAAGTCTCTTTGTAAGCTCAGTTGCTGAATATGGGTATATATTTTAGACACTAAAATTTAAATAAGTCATTCATATTTGAAGCAATTTCTATGTCTCAGTAATCAGATATGCACTGTAATTATTTCTATTTTAAAACATATTTGTTATATAGAGAGGCATTAAATCCACAAAATGCACATGTATGAAAAATTGTATTTAAAAAATGTCTCAATCTTCATCTTGGCATTTTTAACCTATCATAAAAATGTATATAAATGCCTGGCATTTTAAGAACTGGAAGAGGACTTGATGAGACTATTAAATTTATACAGCTGGAAAGTCAGTTTTGCAAAGCTCCTGTCTTCTTGAAAAGGTAGGCTTGAAATGTCTGAATTGCTATGAACATAATCTTCTCTTTTCAAATTTCAGAATTTAGAATGGCAGGAGTACAAAAAAATGTTAAAAAAGGTTCAGCCACTGGAGAAGATATAACCAGATCTTCTCAAACTGCTCAACGATTAGCGAGCCTTTCCTCTTCTCGTTCTTTTGGAAGTCAAAGTTTGACTAAGTTTTACCGCCCTAGTGGAGTTCCGAGCGTGCAAGGTTACAAAGCAAGAAAGGTATATGTTTCTGCTTCTTTCCTTAGATTATTAAATTCAGTTTATCTTAATCATTAGTTTAAACTTTTTTATTTATTTATTTTATTTTTGGTTAGACTCAGTTCTTTTACTAAATTACTTCTGGCAGAAAGTGAGTCATTTTTTCCATGTTTGTAATTTTTTAAAATTTGAAAGTAATAGAAGTCAGAAGCAGGAGATATTAACTGAATAATTTACATTGAAGCAAATCTATACTCAGCTTAGTTCCTGCAAATATTTACCCACCCTAGATATTTTATTTTAAATGGATGCTTTGACCTTCCTATATTAATTTAATAAATTGAAATTTTGATCATGAACAAGGAAACCAGTTAATGTCACATAAAAAACTTAAAATCTAACGGTACTATTCTTAATATTTGTTTTTCCTTGACATATCCTCAGATTTGACTTCACATCTTATAATATGCTTAATAATTTGTTGTTCTGTTAGCCTCTGAAAATTTAGGTATTTTTAAAGATTAGGGCATTTTGCAGCTGTAAATACAAGATAGTAGATTTCAGCATTAGTTGCAAGTTAAGTAGCAGGTCATTGTGATTACCTTGTGCATTTTTAGCTTGAAAGTTTGTTTGTTTTAGATTCAATATGAAAAAGCAAGAGAAGATCGAAGAGCAAAAATTAATGCTTCATATAAATACATATTTGAAGCTCTCAGTGCCAGAGTAGGCTTAGACTTACCAACTGTGGAAGAAATGATATTGGATATCCCTTCGGTGAGTCTGCTCTGTATGCCTGTTGATTTAAGTTATTAGTTAAAATATGTAGCAGATTACCCCTTTGATAGGGAGTTTTATCTGTCATTTTGATTGTTTCTACCAGAAAATGTGATTATTAAGGCACACAATCAGTCTAAAAGGATTCCTGACTTAATCTTTCCTCTAAGTTTCCTGGCAGATTTGCAAATATCTCCAAGGTTTTTGACTGTGGCTTTTTCATCTTTCTTACCTCTAGGAAAGTCTAAATAGTACTGTTATTTTGACTGAAGGGTTTCTTTTCACATCTACCAGTTCCAAACAGTTTCATCTATCTTAGACTGACTTTATTATGTTCTAATTCTGTTCACTTTTGTTTGTTAGGCAAGTTCTCACTGAAATTTCAAAGATTCTGCAAAAATGTGTAACTTATGGGAGCATTTTGAAAATTAGCATGTTGTTAATAATAAGAAGGAAGATTAATCCTGCACCTTTTAAATACTATGAAAACGTCTGAAAGACTCACCAAGCCAATATCAGTTTTGCATGCTTTATTTATGTTTGAATGTTTAAAAGATTGGGTTAAGTGGGTCTGTAGAGTGTACAGATCTCAAACCTATGGAACCTCTGAAAGTTTTAACTATTTTTGTGTGTTTAGTGTTGTCTTTCATGATGTTTTGAAGTGACTAAACAAACAGGAGGAAAAAGTTAAACTGTGCTTTTAGTAGATTATCAAAACTCAGTATGGCTGTTGTGAAAAGATGTGACTTGACTTCTCTGATTGCATTATTGTTATTTGACTATTGTTGCATCTGATTGATGTTATTTTTGTCTGCTAAGAGAGATTTGACTTAGCATTTAAAACTCAGCCAGATAATATCTCCTTTGAAAAAACAAGTCAATTCTTAGAACTTCAGTTCTACAGTTACAAGCCAAATTTAGCCTTAATCCAAATTTGTTTGGGTTTTGTTTATTGATATTTTTATATCATAAAATGTACTTTGCCTCACTGGGGTTTTTTTCCTGCTTACACAACCTACAGGTGTGCTAAGTATTGTCCATTTTTTTACATTTGCTAAAAGATATGAAGTTTCAAATCATTCTGATTTCATGTGAAACTGCTGTTCTACACCAAGTTTGACTAATCCCAGCACTTGAGAAATTGAAAAATTTTGNGATAGTTTTAGATCATAAAATGTACTTGCCTCACTGGGGTTTTTTTCCTGCTTACACAACCTACAGGTGGTGCTAAGTATTGTCCATTTTTTACATTTGCTAAAAGATATGAAGTTTCAAATCATTCTGATTTCATGTGAAACTGCTGTTCTACACCAAGTTTGACTAATCCCAACACTTGAGAAATTGAAAAATTTTGGTTTCTTGAGGTGTTTTTTTTGGTGTTTTTGTTTTGTTTTGTTTTGTTTTTGTATTTGGTTCTGGTTTGAATTTTTCTGTTTGCTTATTTTTGATTGGGTTTGGTTGGGTTGGGGGCTTTTTTTGTCTGTCACCAGGACCATCTGAAAAATTTTTGTGGTTGAATATTTTTTTGCTCCCAGTTTCAGTTTATTTATAAACAGTTCAGGCTGTTGGGGCCGCATCAACATTGTCCCTCAACAAATTGTCATTTAATAAATTCCCATAAACATATGTCTTTGATATCCATGGGTTAGGTTTTGCCCTTCAAAATGTTAGCCTGCATATATATTCACACAGTGGGTGTGAGAACCACATGGACTTGAAGCAGCAGCTCTTTGCAGATTCAGTAGCTGTTGAGACAGCTCACATCTTACCTCCTGTGTAGAAAACTACAAGCCACAATATTTGTCCTCCTCTTCCTCACAAGCTGAAGTGCTTTTTATAGTAGTGAATTTTTTCCTGCTTTTTGTCACTGTGCTTTCAGCACTTTAACAATTTTTTCTTTCACTATTTTGGGGGTGGTTTTTTTTAATGTATTTTTCTCTGTTTTAACCTTGTTATTCACTAGTGCTGTTAACAAAAGTGAAATGTGATTCTAGAGCTGGCTTACTTTTACTTCTTTTATTTTCATGCAATGTTGTCTTGTCAGAAGAGTGGCTTTAAATTCTGTCCACCTGGATGTCACTCACTTTCTCATGACTCTTCTGATTCAGCTTTATTATTTGTTTATTTTGGGGAAAAAACCCATGCTTATAAGAAATATACCACAACTAGAAGTGTATCCTTTGTCCCTGAACAGGTGATGCATCTCCACACATGCTTGCTAAACTTCCGACCTTTTTGCTTTAATGAGGAGGAAACAGGAGATCTCACTACCATGGCTGAGTCCTTCAGTTGGATACTTCCTGTCTTCTCACAATATTTGAGGATAAACATTGCATGCCAACAAAACCTTAAAGAGTAGCATGGTCAAATTAGTTTTATGTCTTAAAGGCACATTAAAATATTTTGACTAACACGTATTCACTCTTTGATTTAATAGTTCGATGCCTTTGATTCCTTTTTTGCCAAGGGAGGAAGAAAATCATTGATAATTTTCTATCAAGAAGCAAATGCACGAGGAATAGGTAAATGTTTAGCAATAATAATATAGGCACGTGTAACAGTACATTCTTTTGTTCATTTTGTTTGAGACTTCTCAGAATAAAATCTGCTTTTGCCCATTCAGAATTTTGCAATCTTTTGCTCTGAGGGCTGCAAATTCATATTTTAAATGCTTGCCTCAAATCAAATTGTTTAGGAAAAAAAGTATCAATTTTAGCCATTCCTGGAAGAAAGACTATAAGGCGTTATCCTGAAATACTGAATTGGTTGTGACTTTTTCATGCATGAGTTTTGCCAGCAGTTCATTAGAAAGGGCTTTCATAAAAACCTGTCTCTGAACTTGCATTTATTATAAATACTTGAAATTTTTCAGGTTGAGAATTAGAATGTAATGTCTGAAATCCCTAATGATCCAGTAATTATTGCAAATATTGCTCTGTTACTTATTTATATTGAGCTATCAAATTGCATAGGAATATATTTACAGAGGACCTGAGGCCATCTCATTGTCCCTATTGTCTCACTTAGACCTGACATCTTTTTGGTAGGATAAATGAAAATAAAGTACCTTAGTCACCAGCAAATTGTTTCAGAACCGTGGGCCTCAGCAAATTCCCTTTTCAGTGCATTACAATGCACCCAAATAGGTTTGTAAGATACACATTACATGTAGGTGTAGTTTTCTAATAGTGTGATTAATTACAGCTACAAATTATGCTGATTTTTGTTCTCTGACAAAAGAAAAAAATAAGTGATTTATATGTTCCATTTTATTTCCTTTTATTGATTTTTAAGCATTTTATAATACCCTCATTTTTAAAAAGAGTCATATCTATGAAATTCTTTTTCAGAGAGTGGTCGGGTAATTCCAAATGTTGAAAAAGGAAGTAAAATTTGGCAATTTTATTTGGAGAGGGCACCAGACAAGATCATAGGATTATGCTTATATTTCGTTCGCTATAAGAATGACACGTCCATAAATGAAAAAACTATACATGAGGTACTCTCTCATATATTTTAAAAACTAAAAGCTTTAAAAGCAGCTGGTTTTTATTTCATTATTTTTTTCACTATTGTCATGTAACTGAAGTTACTGGTAACTGCTTTGCTCTCCATTTTGGGTAAACAACAAATAGCTGTATCACTTCAGCAAATACTTGTGAATTTAGTGTCTTACAGGATTCTTGTTAAAGAAATAAACACTAATTTCTCATTCTCCTTGATATTTTTCAAGAGGTTAAAGCTGCTATGTATATTTTAATTGTGTTCAAAAATCTCTTAACTAAAAAGAAACACTGAGAAGACTTTATTGCTAATACCAGGAGACAAAACGTTTACCTGTACCTTTCTGGTTTATGTGTTATGATAAATAAAATACAAAATACACATTTATCCTGTGTAAATTATGTGGCATGAGATTTTCTGCTTTACAATAAAAATTCTTATATAAGAGTGGACTTCATGATTGTTCATAGCTACATCTCTTAGTATTTGGGCTGTGCTTAAGGGACTGTAAATGGATTACTAATAGTTTTGAATATGCAAATTAGTATTAATTTACATATGTTGATTAGTATTAATTAGTATTATTTCAAATTCTTCCAACAGAAAATCCATTATTAGTTTACATGGTTTATATTTCATATTAAAATATTCCATTCCTTTTGAGAGCAAAGAAGGTGAAAGAGCAAAATGCTATTAGAAGTAAGATACAAGGTCTGTCTTTATCAAGGGCCTCAGTATTGATCATAAATATTACTTTTCCATCAGATACCTTCCCAATTAATTCCAAATGCTGAAGGGATAAGGAAAGGAAAGATTATATTCTAGCAATTTTGTTACATGATGTATGTAAATACTTGCTTNTACACATTTATCCTGTGTAAATTATGTGGCATGAGATTTTCTGCTTTACAATAAAAATTCTTATATAAGAGTGGACTTCATGATTGTTCATAGCTACATCTCTTAGTATTTGGGCTGTGCTTAAGGGACTGTAAATGGATTACTAATAGTTTTGAATATGCAAATNGGAAAAAAATTAACTTGATTCAATAATATATATTTAGTCAGATAGTTGCTTCTAAAATAATTTCAAATAAGGACATTCAGAGAGTTTTTTGCTATTTGTAATTCATGAAGTAGTCCCTAATTGTGGGTGAGGACATTTTCCTACCATTTAAAAATTTCTGAACTCTGTGTGATAGATAAATAACTGATATAATGAAAGCATAACTGGACAGCTTTTTAAAACTGTGTTATCAAATAATTATTGACTTCCCTTTTTTATTGAAAGTACTATCTTATGAGCACACTGTAGGTGTCTTATGTAATGATCTCTCCTTAAATTAAAGTTTTCTTTGGCATGTTGGAGTGCTTTTCTAAAAATAAGTTGAACTTATAATACTATTTCTAGTGTAAATTACTGCTTTGATAACAGCAATATTTTTGCACTGCAGGAAGTTTCCTTTGGTGTTTTGGATGCCACTGATGGACTCCTACCTGGTGTTATAGATGTAATAGAAAAGGTTTTTCTCACTGCTATCCTTGAAACAAGTAATTGGGGTAATTTAGGTCAGTCCAAAGAGGATACAAAAGACAAGCAGAATTTTGTGGAAACAATTAAGAAGTACATTTCATTTTTAGGAGGTAAGCATTGCATTTAGGAAACAAACTATAGGAATTCTGCTTAAGGATTTCTACTTAAAGGCAGTAGTGCATAGATAAGGGACTTTTCTCATTTTCAAAAAAAAAATAAAATTACCAATTACTTGCATAATATGTACATGGATGAATAATTTTCTTAAGAAAATAGTGACACATTGCTTTCAAGGAGTTTCTCTGCATTTAAAATTAGATATTTCTGCTTTAGGTGAGTGCAATAAATTGCTGTTATAGCAAAACAACACTGACTGCAGATGTATATTTTCAAATTTAAATTGCTTTGACTGGTGGAAATTTGTTTTAAAGTCTTAATTGGTTCTATATTGTAATTGCCCTTTTCTCAGGTGCTGCAGCATGCATTGAAGGAAGAGTTGAGTTGAAAAAAGTAGATAACATTAATTTTTCTGAACTCCAGACTTTTGATAAAATAACTGCAGCTGCTGACAATTATGACACAGTTCACCAGCTAGAGGAAGTACTTACGATATGGTATAAACAAATTGAACATGTAAGTTGTTGTTTTAACACATCAATTCAGCATGAATATGGATAAATATTTCTAAATTATATGTGAGACTTGCCTGAAGTTAGCCAAAGACTTCAGCTGCATCTCCACCCAAATTAAGAGAAGCCCTCTGCTTCTATGCACAAGTGACGTTAAGTAGATAGTTCTTATGCCTAGGAATTTACAATCTAGCAAGAATAAGAGTTTCTGAAAACTCAATACACAAATAGTAAGAAGAGAATGGAGGGTTGCAGGACTAATAACACTGGTGAGGACCACGTATGTATATGGAGCATACCTAACTGTACATTAGCTGTTAGGTTTCTGCTGCCACTTGTGGTGGGAAATACTGCTCTTAGAAAGATTTTTGATCAGACCCAGAATGGCATATTTTATCCTGTGTAAGTCTTGCATGGTAAGGTCTCAGTTATCCAAGATATTAGTCTCTGACAATTCCATGAAAAAGAGAGAATCCTTTGTCAAAATACGAATTGTGTAGGCAGGGATATATTCTACTTACAAGGCATACTATATTTAGTGTGTTTAGCTCACAAGAATAAAAATGTAAAAGACATGTAAAAAGAGCTGACTGCACATTTATCAACACACAAATGGATAAATTTATGACTGATATCTAATACTTTTATTAAACTAGTTCTTGAAGTTCTGGACAAATGAAATTACACTTGGTGCATTTCAATCCATAGATTCTGGTTAAAGACTTATCTGTATGTATATGCTGATATTTTCCCAGGGTATGATAGCAGTCGGATACATGTATTAATTGGCCTAATTTCAGTTTAAGAATATGATTAAGTGCAATTCAGACTTAGAAAACTTTTCCAGATGGAAACTATTTTCATGTGTCAGTAACTGCAAGCTTGTTCCTTTTTAAGTGAGTTTCCTCAAGAGTGTTTCCCCTCTATAATGACTTGTCTATTTGCTGCAGTAAACATTTGATTTTTTTTTTTTTCTATTGGGTTGCAGGTTCTGATTGAGAGCAAACAGCTAAGGAGAGAAGCTAAGGATTCAGGTCCACTGATGGAACTGGAGAACTGGAAATACACGTCTGCTAAATTGAACTTTATTATCGAACAGATCAAAGGACAAAACTGTAAAGCTGTTATTAATGTTTTGAAAGTTGCACATTCTAAAATACTAAAGGTAATTTTTTTTCTTTTTTTTGCTGTTTTTTACTATTAAGGTTGTTGTTTGTTTGTTTGTTTTTTTATTCCATCTAAGAGAGGTTTGCTGAGGAGAATTAAAAGAGGAAAATTTAGATATGTACTGGTGTGCTGAATGTATCCAGACAAAGAACAAGACATTTCAGGGATATGGCCAAAAATGAATATAAAATACATTATATGTGTAGTAAATACAATAAAATAACTTTTATTGCCTGCTTTGGTAATGCTTCTTAAAAATTAATTTACCAATTTTTACTTCTGGCAAGTGAGTGCAAATTAAAGAAATAGTTCACTATGTATGAAGTTTTTCACAGTACTCTTTTCCCACTAGTCATGGCAAGAATTAGATGGCAGAATCACAGATGCAGCAAATGAATCAAAGGATAATGTGAAATACCTAAACACACTTGAAAAAGTTTGTCAGCCACTTTATACCACTGATGTTGTAAGTATGCTTTTCACCATTCTTTATGCATAGTTTAGGTATTTACATAGAAATTCCAGAGCAAAATAAAATTTCCCTTCCTTATATTTACTTAAAAGTAATTTTTTCTAATTCACATTTCTAATTTTCCTGATTTTTTTCTAAAAGCTTGTCAAGCTAAATGTTGAAGCATTATTTTATTATATATTTCATAAAATATGCTATTTTGAAATATGTATGTAGTAAATAAGCATAAATAGTAACAATAAGCTGCTGGTATTATTTTTAAAAGCAATTATCCAGCCACATATTTTATAATACAAAAATCTCCAAATATGTCTTCCCCTGAAAAATCCATATGTGTCAATGATCACATAACTGTAACCAAAGTACCAAAATTTCAGTT
>VZTT01042792.1:17955-28706 GCA_013400855.1 Buphagus erythrorhynchus | reverse complement strand
TTTTTTTTAATCTAATGGGAGCAGAATTCTGGCCAGGTTGATTTTCTTCCAAATTAGCTTCTCTGCTCCCTGAATTAGTCTCTCCTTCACATGGCTCCCATGAAGGGAGCACACCCTGGTGTCTCTTCCCCCCAGATCAGAGCCTGGGCTGTGATTCACAAAGGAAATTGCCCCTCTGCACTTGCAGCAGTGGAAACTTTTAAGGTCGCTAACAATTCAGAGATTTCCAAACTGGAATGGAGTATTTCCTGGAATTTGGGAATGTTGAAATGTTGTCTCCTCTGGGAGCAATTATATTAAAGCAAGCAAAAAGAAATTAAGTAGAGGTTAGTAGAACTCACCCAGACCAATGCTTATGGGCAGATCTCTTCCTCTTAACCTCAATGTCCCTGAGGGACATCCCCAAATCCCACGGGAAGACCCTTCACACACTCCAAGGGGAGCAACCTGCCTGTTAGAAAGTGAGAATGGAATTTAGTAGCTTAAAGGAACTGCCAGACCTTTATCTCCAGGTCAGTTTAGCAGCTTCTCTGCCAAGTCTTGGCCTCCCAGGATGTTAAGTCAGGTTTAGTCACCAGACTGGATTTAGCATAATTCACACCAAAACCAGCACATGGCCCCCACTGACAGCTTGCAAATAGAACATTGTCCCAGTTCCTTGGTCACATTCCAAGGGCAGAGAAGAGTATCCTGCTCCAGTGCCCTTGCCCCAGCTGTCTCCAGAGCCCCTGGGAGCTGTTGGGCACCTGCACCCAGCAGAGCCCAGGCAGCCTTGCTGCATCACAGCATCAGAGCTGCTTCCTGCACTGAGGCCCGCTGCTCCTCAGCAAGGTGACATTCCAGCTCCTGTGGAGCTCAGAAATAAATCCAGCTGGATTTTGACCAGTCTGGGGACTGCACAGAGACTTGTACCTTGCTCCTATTCCTTGTTCCAGTAGCAGCTCTGGAGGGGCTGAGCAGGGAATGAAGGACAATGGGATGAAATGGTTGAGGTTGTCTTGGATTATTTCATCCCCAGGATGAAAATGCCACAAATGTTCCCAGATCCATAATTTACTTGGACAATTCATTCTGAAACCCTTTTTTTCAGTTTCAGGCCAACATCAGATGGGAAAGTGCTGAAATCCCAGGCTGTGCTGAGCTCAGGAGCTCTGCATTTCAGTTTGGGGCTAGATATTGTTGTAACTCTTCCAAAATAATCCTCCAAATGGCTGTGAGGTGGAGCAGGTCGCTTAGGAGGGATACATGCATCTGCTGCTGTGCTTCTGTCCCTTGGTTTGGAAGTCTCAGGGTGTCCTGCCCCAAGAAGATCACCTGGATACACACTGATAAATCCAGGTCATCCCCAGGGGGCAACATAACCTTGGAAGTGTGATGTGGCAGAAATTTGTGTTCTCCATTTATAGTTTTTTGGTTTGTTTTTTTTTATAATCTTCTAGAAACAGCCCAGAGCATTCAGAAATTCCAGCACGCAGTTTCAAGGTACAAATCAGACATAATAATTTCCTTACAAGACCTGAAAAAGATTCTGAGCAACCATTCCTTATTAAACGGTATTAAAATGAAAGGTGCTGTCAGTAACATGCTCTGAGTGCTGCTATTTTACAAAGTGCTGGAGTAACAAAGAGAACTGGGATGAAAAGGCCAAATGTTTCTCAAGCACTGTTTTGCTGCTGCTGGAAGGGACCTTAAAGCCCAGCTCATTCCCACCCCTGCCATTATCCCAGGTTGCTCCAAGCTCCATCCAACCTGACCTGGAACTCTTCCAGGGCTGGGGAGTCCTCACATCTCTGGGCAAGTTTCCCAACCTTCCCCAGTTTCCCAGTAACACAAAGAGAATTCTGCACTCAGCCTTCCAGGCTCTGAAAGAAATTCAAAGACACTGCAGGCTAGGAAGGAAATTATTCTTGATATTGCAGAAGTGTAGCAGGAAAGTCAAACAGGATCTCCTGGAGGCTTCTGATTTTGGGGAACCAACAGCCCTGGAAGGATTTTGGGAAACCAAGAGCGCTGAGGCTCTGCTGGAAATGCACCCAGGGATGGACAGGGAGGTGAGCTGGAGGATGTCACTTGCAGAGGAACCACAGCAGGGACAGATAGTGAAGGCTCACCCAGCTGAGGACAGGGCAGACATGGAAACAGATTGTTGGGATCAGAAGAAGAGTAAAGTGGAATTAGGGCTCTGTCTGAGTGGAAATGAGAGGAGTGCATCTCTGGAATGAGGAGAGGCTGTCTCATTCTGCAGGAACAGATGGTTGGGGGTGTGTGGACCTCAGGGTGAGGCAGTAACAGAGGACACTGGGATGTCTCCTCTGTCCCACCATGTGCAGAGCAGGGTTCCCCCAGCACTGCCTCACATCCAGATAAATCCAGGAGCATGACCAAATGGGGTTGGACTAACAGGACCAGCAACTGGCAAGTGGAGCAGTTGCAGCCTGAGTTCATCCCAGGTCTGGTCCTGCCTGTGACTCCTTGTGCAGCCAAGATCCCCAGCTCACCTCCCTGCTCAGCCCTGGGTATACCTCCAGCAGTGCATCAGGGCTGTTTTTACCCCAGAATCTTTCCAGGGCTGTTGTTACCCCAAAATCTTTCCACAGAAGCCTCTGGAGGAGTCTGACTTTCCTGCTGCACTTATGCAATATGAAGAATAATATTCTCCCCGGGCAAGAGTGTGTTTGAATTCCTTCAGAGCCCAGAAGACTGAGTGCAGAATTCTCTTTGTGTTGCTGAGAAACTGGGGAAGAATTGAGAACCTCACCCAGAGAGGCTTGAAATCCCCAGCCCTGGCAGTGTCCAAGGCCAGGTTGGACAGGGCTTGGAGCAGCCTGGGATAGTGGGAGGTGTCCCTGCCCATGGCAGGGGTGGCACTGGATGGGCTTTAAGGTCTATTCCAACCCTAATCACATTGGGATTCCATGATTCTATGAAGAGAAGATGATCAGGGAATTAGAATAGCAAAAGGTTTTTGCTGCATTTGATTTTGCTTTCCAAGAGGAAAGGTGCTCAAATGCACACAGCAATGCAGATTGTGTGCACTGCACACTGCTGCAGACAAATCAAGGGATAGGAATGGGAGAGATAAGGTACAAGACACTTCTTCTCTGTCCCTTGCTGCGTGATTTGGCAGCTGAGGCACAAAATACTCCTTCACTGGCATCTTTTTCTCCCCCTCTGAGTTTTGGAATCTTGAGTTTAAGCAAAGACATGGCAAAAAAGAGGTTTTTAGGAGAAGCTTCAAAAACAAATGGGGGAGATTCAGAGCTCTGTGGAGCTTCACATCACTCTTCCCATTTTATTTTGTAGTGCTGCTTAGAGTTTATAAACTCAGTGTGAATAAAAAGGAGAGTCCCTGCAGGTGGATGAGCCAGGGAAGATGGGATTAGGGACAAAAGAGCTGAGCTAGCTTGCTGTTCCCTGTCCATTTTACCACCTCTTGTTCTCCAGCTCTCCTGCAAAGTCCTGGCATTATAGCTGTCCCAACTTGAATTTCTCCAGCAAAGTCAAAAGGAATTTAAACCTGAATATACTTGGGGGTGAACCTTAAGTAGTCTTAAAGCATTCAGATTTTGCAGGCAGAAGGATCTGAAAGGAGTTCAAGTGTTATTGGCTTAGTCTGTCACCAAAACAGAGTCTGGGAAGTTTTCTTTGGATGAAGCTGGAAAAGCCATTGCAGTGAGGGGGGATCAAATGCAGCAGTGTGAGCAGGGGAGTTTGGCTGTTGGCTTCATCTTTATTGCTGGATTTGGGCTGTTGGATGTGTTTAGCTGCTTTAATATCAACAAAGCCATGGAAAAATGAACCCGTCCTTAGGTGTAGATTAAGGAATAATCTTTATCAGATTTTTCAATGCAATGAGACAGTGACATAGTGACATTGTAAATGGTCTGTTCAGCATTTGAAAAAATCTGTCTAGAACAGGGCTGGGAGGTGGCATCAGACACCAATCCCAGGATGGGGCCAGCTGCTTGAGTAGAGGAATGATTTTAAACCATGGAATTCTGGAATGGTTTGGGTTGGAAGGGATCTTAAAAATCATCCTATTTCCACCCCTGTCATGGGCAGGGACACCTTCCACTATCCCAGGCTGCTCCAAGCCCTGTCCAACCTGGCCTTGGACACTTCCAGGGATCCAGGGGCAGCCACAGCTTCTCTGGGCACCCTGTGCCAGGGCCTGCCCACACTCACAGGGAAGGATTTCTTCCCAATATCTTACCTAAATTTCCCATTCCTCCTTGTCTTGTCCCTGCAGCTGCCCCAGATGATTAAAACAATTAAAAAAGTTAAATAACTTAATTGGTGCAGGAGCATTGGCCAAAAAGTACGAAAAATAAAAGAGCTTGTAGTTCAACAAACAAATAGATAAATTCAGAAAAGTCCTTGGAGTGAAACTTCTGCCTCACTCAATTTAATAAAGAACTCAAAAAGCTGTGACTGTGATTCTGTACTGCACAATTCACTGGCAGGAGAATTTAGTATGTATTCAGTCAATTCATTTTTGCACCTGTGAGCCACAAAAGTGTGTGGTTTGTGACGGCTATGAAAGCACTTCTCCATTTCTCCCCATGAGAACATTTGTCTCAGTAATTATTACAAGGCAGGCAGGAGTTTTAGAGGGCAACTTTCAATTTATTTCTTTTTTCTTAGTTGCTTTTTTGCATTGTTTGCATTCCTTTAAAACAAGAGGAAGGGGGGTGAAACTGCTGAATGCAGCACACCTGGTTATGAGAGATGTAGTAAAAGATTTTGTGCCTGTGGAATAATTTTTCCAAATATTTTTTTCAGGATTAGATGAGAGATGGGCTAAATTTTAACAAATTAAACAACCTAGCCTAAAAACCTGGTTATTTTAATCTAACCAGTGGAAGTTATGTGGGAAAATGAAAATAAAATAAAATCTAGTGTTTTCCCTTTTAGGTGTAAATATGGGGATTCCTCCCTAATCTCAGCTTTGAAATTGTATCATGGTGCCAGGAACCTTTCACAGTCAAATAACACTTCACTGCTTCATTTTCCATTGTCTGCCTCTTGCTGAAACCAAAGCTGGGGCCTGCACCAAGTAAGGTTCTTATTCTCAAGCTCAGTATGAATGAAAGAAGTGCCAAGAGTCAGAGCTACCAAACCCTTCCACTAAAATAATCCCTAAATGCTTTTTTTTATATTTAATTTGATAAAAAGAACCCAAGGCTTACCCACTGTCCTGCTCAATGCAGCTCCACCATTGCTCATAAATTCTTTTCTTTTGGTAAATAAGTCACTGCTGCTGATATTAGTTAATCTTGCCCCTAGAAAGTCAGGGGGTTTTTTGTGTTTTTTTTTTTAGTTATGAAACAAGACATCAAAGAGGCACGAATCAGAGTTTTCCTTCCTTGGAGAATAAATACCAAATTTCTCTTTGAAGTGGAATCAAAGCCAGGGATTCTGCAGATGATTTGAGAACCAAGACAGGTATCCTGTGAGAGAGGCCAATCCCAGGTTTGGTGGTGACAGAGGCATCTTTTTTTAAATACTTGTGTGTGTAGTGATTTTCCCCTGACTTAAGACAGTTTTAGTCACCAAGAGTCTGTAGCTCATGGATTTCTGTGTTAACATTGCAAAGGAAATGCAAGCAGAGCAAGGAAAGATTGGATCTGTTCTACCACATCATCTTTAACACACAAACAAAAAAATAATTTAAATAATCAAATCCAAGGCTTCTAAAAATACCTTGAGAAGTGTTTGAATGACCCAGAAGCTTCCTCATGGTTTCAAAGGGAAAAGAGGCATGAGGAAAACCCATCTTATTTCACTACTTGGGGGACTGGCAGCTTGATGCTGGTTTGGTGAATGGAACTGAGCATTAATGAGTGGTTAAAAATATTGTGACACATCTGCATATAATTCTGAATACTGGAAAACAGATTCATATTTCTTTGGGGGCTTCCCAAATGTTTGCCTTAGCAATGTTATTTCATAGACTCACAGAGTCCCAGAATGATTTGGGTTGTAAGGGACCTTAAAGTCCATCCAGTGCCACCCCCTGCCATGGGCAGGGACACCTTCCACTATCCCAGGCTGCTCCAAATCCCATCCAACCTGGCCTTGGACACTTCCAGGGATCCAGGGGCAGCCACAGCTTCTCTGGGCACCCTCCCAGGGAGGAATTCCTTCCCAGTATCTCACCTAAATTTCTGCCCTTTCAGTTTAAAGTAATTCATCCTTGTCCTGGCCCTTCAGCTTCTGATGAAAAGTCCCTCTCTGGCTTCCACCCTTTGAATACTGGCAGGATTTCTTTCAGGTACTGGTAGGAAATTTAATCCCAAGCTCTCAGATGCAAAAGAGAAAGATAAACTGCTCTTTTTTATCCCGTTAGCTGTCATGCTTGAAACTGCACTGGCTTCCTGCTGCTTTATTGTCCTGGTGCTGTTAATATTTATTAGTGTTCTGGTGGGTTTATGCTTCAATTTTTGCCTCAGATTCCCAAGTCCTTCCTCTTTTTAGCCCTAATTTTGGCTGTCAGTCGTTGAATGAAGATAAAATCTAGCCGCAGGTTTTCTTGGAGAACTCCAGTAATATTTTGGCTCGTTATGGCCATATTTTGCCTTTCTTGGCTTTAAGAGTCATTGTCACCTCTTCTTTATTTCTTTCAAAAAACAGAGATTTGCTAAAATTCTTTCAGAAGTGGGATCTAGGCAGGGAGCAGCACTGTGGGGGATGCAGCTTCCCCTCACCTCTCACTTTCCATCTTCCCACGTGTTCCTGACTTGTGACAACAGGTAGAGAGATGTAGGAATTAGTGTGAGTTGTGGCAAAAGATGGGTGGATTTATGGCAGCAGAGCAAGTCAAGTTAATCAAGAGCACCCCACAGCCTTTATTTCCCCCTCAAGTTTGTGTCTGCCTCCCCTCAACTGCACAGTGGGATCAGGAAACCTGACAAATGCAGCTTTGAATCCCACAGCTGTCCACATACATCTTTGGACTGTGACCCCCAGAAAGCAAATAATGATAGTGCTGAGGTTTCTTTTTTTAGATGTTTGGGCTATCAGATGGAGGGTTCATTTCTGGAATTCTGTTTACATCAGGATTTTATAGCAGTGCCACAGTTATGTTCAGACTAGGATGTAGTTCTGTACTCTACTTCTAGGAAGATACTTAATGGACAAATGTTCATGCTGGTGGATAAAAGAGGGACTGATTTGTATTTTGTAAGTGGAACCTCTCATTCATTTAATGCTGAACTTCTGCTGTCTGACAACAACAAAAAAAGAGCACGAGAAGAGTTTTAAGGTCCATTAATGGGGGAGAGGCCCATTTTTGCCACAGACACTCCCAATTTAGCCCTGCTACTGGGAGTGGGAGCAAAAAGTCCCTGCACAGCTGATCCCTTGGAAGAGTATGGAATAGTGCATATTCCAAAGGACTGCTCCAGACAGTTTGTGACCCTGCAATCAGCTTTACAAATGTATTCTTCTCCTGAAGCTTTCTCCATGGAAGTGGATGGATTGATAAGGATGTAGCAAATCACAGAATTGTCAGAGTTGGGAGAGAGCTCCAGGATCACTGAGCCCAACAATTGCCCCAGCACCACCATAACCATGTCCCCTCCAGATGCCTCCTGAACACTTCCAGAGAGGGTCACTCCACCACCTCCCCAGGAAACTTATTCCAATGTCTGGTCACTCTTCCAGGGGAAAAAAAATATATTCTAATATCCAGTCAGAACCTCCCCTAGCTCAATATTGAGGACTGAAATAATAACAAGGATTACGCTTGTTCCAGGGCTGGTTAGGGTTGGTAATTTCTATTTTAAGGGGAAGAGTCACACTTTTTAAAGCACTTTTTCTATCTTATTTAAGTGCTATTTTATTTATTTGAAGTGAGATTTAAGTTTCTTTCCAACCAATTGATTTCTGATGTATGAATATTAATTTTAGAGAAAGGCAAAAATATGAATGAGGCACAGACAGATGTCCTGACAAATGGGGAAAGTGTCACAAAGAAAACAGGAAACAGTGGAAGGAAAAAATACATTTTGTAGCAGTTAATTAGAATCTGGCTCCAAGGCAGTAGCAGGGTGATGGATCATGATGATCAGCAGAGCAGATCTGACCTATGAATATTCATTCTGAGAGCTCACTCCTGCTGATCTCTTGGCTCCAGAGAAGGCCAGGCCCTCCCTGCCTTTCTCAAGGAAATTGAGAAAATGGGTGTGCATAAAGGAGCTGGAGCAGGATTTGAGATGGAAAACATTTTGTGCTGAAAGGTGGTTGAACTCCTTGACCAAGAACAGGCAGATGTTCCAGGGATAATGGGATAATCCTGGCACTGGCACAGAATACACAGTGTCCAGCTGCACCATTGGAATGTAGCTTGCTGGAGATCCTTCCTAATAGGAAGCACTGTGTGCTTCCCTGTTCTTTTCCCTAGGCAAAGACACAGCATGGCCTGGCAGAGCTGTCCTCTGAGAGCTGTTCTCAAGTTTTAATAGAACAATTGATGCAGGTAATTGTAGCACTGACAAGTTCTGAAGCCTCGACAAGCATCCTCCAGCTATAGCTGAAATTTCTCGTTTGTGTTGAACACATTGTCAGCAGTAGAATCTGGAAGATGATTGAAATTTGAAAAATGAGGGGATTTGCTCAGTAGAAGACTGGAATTAAAGCAGGGAGTTACCCAATGCAATAACACAAGTCTTGATGCCTGCATGGGAGGGATGCTGTGGGAAAGCTGTGGCAGTGAGTAGGGATTCATTTGGGAAAGAATCAAGGACTGAACCATTCTGAAGTAGTGTAAGATAAAAAGTAGAGTAATGAAATGATGAAGGACTTACTTGGATTAAACTGGGACATATTTAGTGGTGGTAGAACACCATCTCACCAGGGATGCCTCTGCCTGAAAGATGTGATACCATGCCTGGTTTCAAAGCAGCATAAATTTCCCATCGATTTTTAATTGCCAGAGCTACAAATAGGAAATATCAGTGAGAGCACGTTTAAAACACATGGATGAGCTGAACCCTCAGGATAGGTTTCCAATGGTCTGTGTAGGAAGATTTAATCCTCATAAATCTAGTAGTGTTCAAGAGAATGCTCCAGAATTTAAAGAAAGGCCAGGTAGGACAATAACTGAATAACTGCATGTGCAGGGATAAAAGTGACCCCACCTTTGAGCTACATCCTGCAGGACAAAGCAATAAATGATGGAACATTATCCTGGCAGCACCAGACATTCTGTAAGGCCACGTTTTGTTTTGTTTCAAAACAATGTCACCACACAGCACAGCACCAACACCAGGAGTCAACTTTTGGGAAACACTGGCTTGGAAAACACTCAACCCCAGCTGCCTGAGAACTTTTTGAGGCACCTTGAGGTGAGGTTGTTGGAAATTATAGAAGTTTTAAATTTTATTTAAGTAACTTTAGTCAGGGGTTTCTTCACCTTTGCCAAAGGGGAAGGGGAATTGAAGCTTTTCTTCAAAAGACTTCAAGTGTTTGAGTTTTGCTGGGTGATGCCTCCTAGGTCTCAATCCACAAAAAGAAGATTCCCAGACTCTGAGAGTTTAACATCTCCAGGCTGGGAGTGACAAGAAGATACAGAGGAGATAAATGGACATAAACAGACTTCACCCCCTGGTCTGGGAAAAGATTGATAAGAGAAGCAAAGAATGAGGACCAAATTAGCATTGAAGGTGAAGGGATCAATAATCACTGCTAAGAATTGTGCAATGTAGAACCAATGAATGAGAATTTCTTTGGGATTTTTATGTATAAATATGGGAAAAGTCTGGTGAAGAATGATGTGTGGTGGAGTAATTTCTACTGCACACCCTGGCTATGTGTGGATGGGATGAATTCCATGGTGCATCCTGGCCAGAATTAAGTAATGCCTGATTCACTAACACAAAAGATGGTGTGGAGAGCTTCTCTTATTCCTGCAGTTCTGGTGACAGGGACAAACAGGTAAGAAGCTACTGGGGAGTGAAAAGTGGATTGATGAGAATTAGTTGCCTGTGCTTGACATGTGGAGGTGACAAGGACTTGGCTAAGAGAAGGAGCAGAGGCTCTGCCAGTGTGTTTTGGGCATGAAAACCAATTAGCAGCACGGGTGAAGAGATGAGCTGGAGTCAGGGTGTGAAGGAAATACAGATAATCAGCTTGGGAGAAAGATCTTCACGTGTCACACTTGAGTCTGCAGGAGATGGGGATTAATGTGCTGCTCAGGTGGTGATTTGTGCTACTCCACTCCTTAAGGACACATCTTTATGGAATTTTCTGTGCTTGTTATTTTTCACCTGCCTGGGCCACACTTCTGAACTTTGGCTCTTCCAGCACTCTGTTATTAAAAACACCTCTGGTTGCTCTAGGGGCTATAGATGAGAATATGATGAGCAGGTTAATGAGGAAGATTCACCTTTTGTCAGCTCTGTCACTGGGCTGGTGCATTCCCCCACTTCTCCTCCCCATCCCCCCATCCTTTTTTTCTGTATAGTCTGGAAATTCCTTCATTGGGATACTTGGGTAGAGACCAACTGGCAGAGAACAGGACAAATCCATGCATCAAAATAGTCCACCACTTAATTAGTGGAGTTTGTTTAATTAGTCCTAGAGACTACCAAGCAGAATAAAGATATCAAAATATAAAAAAAAAGACTTTTGCTGGTAAGCACCAACAGGATAGTACAGAACAGCAAAATATTATTTTCTTCAAATATCCAATAGCTCAGGAGTATTCCTTGTTCATTTTGAATCATTTCACTTTTATGTCTCCAACAGAA